>CM055872.1:43754194-43921694 GCA_029582165.1 Portulaca oleracea | reverse complement strand
TATTGTCTGCTGATTCGCATGGGACGACCTGGGAATTATTCTTGCTACTCAACTTTTCTCTCTTCCTAGATATGCATTCATAGACAAAATCATCAATGATTTTCCAAGCTTTCTTGTACTTCTTCTCTTGCCCTACACCTAGCCACCTTTGGAACTTCCACACACATGTTGGAACCACATGACGGTACAAAATCCCCTCTTCAGCATCATGTAACGCCTCTGCAAACGCAAAGCTTGGCAAATCAATAGACAAAGTCCCTGGATCATAGCCCATGACGACTGTAACAATTGTATCAAATGTGTACCTTCCGAACACATTTTGTAACTCAATTTCCAATCCATGCTTAAAGGCATGGTCAAAGATAGGAATCAATCCGAACTCTATCTTTTCCCACATCTTCTTAACTAAGAAACGATTGAATTGGCGGTGAGAAAAGACCAATTCAGCCATCTTTCGGTGATATTTCCACATTTCTGAATCTACATTAAAAATCCCATCACCAAGGATGTCGAGTATCTCTTTGAACTTGGGGCCCTTGGGATAGTTTGTAAAGTTCTTGCTGAATATATGGAGTGAGTTGGCAGGATCAGCTGTGATTAGATACTTCATATTTGTGAGCCAAGGACCCGTACCAAAGAATGTTAATGGACTTATTTCTAAGACTTCAATGGCATAGTCATGAGCTCTATTGACATTTTTGAGGAGTGCAGGAAGCATACCAACAAGAGGCCATTTAGTTGGAAGTCCATTTTTTGTACGAAAGAAGTAGGTAAAGAGAAATACAAAAGAAGAGAGAAATACAATGAGCTCGAAGCACCACAAGTAGTTCAGATGCATTTGAGCAAAGATGAAAAAGAGGGGAATATACAATTTATTTGCTTTTGGGGGCATGGTTCATATATGTGCAAATGAGTCATCTTATATAGAAACGTACGTATTATTTTGGAGCATGGTTCAGATTTACTCTTGTGCAGAGTGGCATCATATGTACGTGCAAATAACAGTGAACTTGAAAAAGCATTACACAAGTGTATTGAGCTGTGACGGATCTAAACGGATCTAAATATTTAAATTAGGGGTTGTCTAATATATTTATTACTAGACAAGCGCTTCTAAAAAATGAAAAAGAATTATTTAAATAAATAAAATATAAATAAATATTTAACAATATATTCGTAAATTTAACAAAATTTCACATAATCATATAATATATCTAACAAATAAATTACAATTTCAAATTAGATATTTATATCTTAAACTTGTACAATTAAAATGGTAGAGTCGGGGCTAAGACACGAGTCATTGACCAGTTTAAACCTTAGATATTTCATCAGCATCTTCAGTCTTAATTAACTCATGCACGTATTTGAATAATGAGAAATTGATTAACATGTTTACGTAAATCATCTGATGATTATCTTTCAACGCTCAATATTTTCTCAAATTCTAGTATAAAAACGTCTCGCATAAATTTATCGTGCATGAGACAGACTCCTCACCAGATGACTTTTCTAATATTTTACTATGACCGATAAGTGATATTAAAATAATTTTTTAATACGAATATGACTAATAATTTATCAAATGGTGACTTTTCATGTGAATAAAGGTGTATGTGTCTGAGTTATATGCAAGTAACAATGTTGCTTCTCTTTATAGTTTATGTCCATCTCCAAGCTAGCAATATTAATTGCACTCCCATGTGCATGGTGATTTTTCATGTTCTATCTCATGGTATCCATTACATTCCTTCATCCCTCAGGTTTTGACTAAGAGCATTTATAAAGGGAGATTTAAGGGGAGATTTAAAGATAATAACTTGGTTAAATCCCTTTAAAACCTCCACGTTCGAAAAATTATAATGGTTGTCAACTATAACAACCATTATAATGAAAACAAATCTCATCCATATATGTGTACGTTAATCTTTACCTTCACCGTTTATTTTTTTTATATTTAGTATAATATTATAAAAAAAATTTCTTAATTAAAAAGTTGTATATGAGAAATTTTTAAAAATTAAATATCTTAACTTTAAGTTTTTGTCTAGTAAACAAGGGGTTTTTGCATTTTGGACCCTGAACTTTAGGGGTATTTTTTTTCTGAACCCTTGGTTTTCAACTTTAATTTTTTGGAATCTAAAGTTTGTAGGCTGAATAAAATTAAAGGACCCTAAAATTTGTGAGCTGAAAAAAAAAAGTTCGTTTCCCGTTTTTCTTTTTCTTTCCATGTTTGAATTTCTCACCTGATTGGCGTTAAACTTCAAGACTAAGGTTAAAATTAATATTAAAGTTATAATAAACCTTTCTTATTCATGTTGGAGTTACATAAACCCCTGTACTCAGGGATCTAAGTAGCCCCGACATGAATAAGAGAAGTGTTTTATAACTTTAATATCAGTTTTAACCATAATCCTGGAGTTTGACGTCAATCGGGAGATAAATGCAAACATGGGAGGAAAACAAAGAACGAGACATGAGCCTTTTTTCTTCAGCCCACGAACTTTAAAGTCCTTTTTATTCAACCTACAAACTTTAATTAGGGTCTAAAAAATTAATGTTGAAAACCAAGGTTCAAAAAATAAATACCCCTAAAGTTCATGGTTCAAAATGTAAAAAACCCCCAATAAACAAGTATATTGTGAAAAATATATTTTAAATTATTTTAAAATAAACTAAAACTAAAAAATATATATTTAGTAATTTTGTGTTAGATAAAAAAAACTAACGATCAAGATCATATATAGATCTTGACACATGTATGAGTAAGATTTAATGGGAACAGATAATATGAGAATGACATTTTGGTGAGAAGGTGAGTAGGGATGGACATCATGAAATATCGTAAAGATGGACATCATATATCGCATGCAGAGATGAACATGGATAGTTGATGTCTCCTCTGATGTTCACCATGCAAACTTGATGTCCATCTCCGCGATATATGATGTCCATCTCTGCGATACATGATGTCCATCCGATCCCTTCTCACCTTCTCACCAAAATGTCCTTCTCATATTATATGTTCCCATATTTATTTTACTTATGGTAGTTGTCATGGTTCACAATCGCTATAATAATGTGTGTTTTAGCCAATAATGATTTCTAAAAATCGAAACACTCATGATTCGCGTCTTAGTGGTGGAGCCCACTTATATATACTATTTTTGGAAAATATAGAAAAGAATATTAATGCTAATTGGAAGTATTATAAGAAAATTTGGAAGTAATATATATGGTATACCAGACACTTTTATTTAGGGATATAACTTTGTAAACACTTAGCTTAAGTATCACCATGGTACAAATGAAGTTCATAAAGTTGAGATTTAATATTTATACTGGTAACTAAAATCCTTAAATCCTTAACATAAATTTTAGCCTTGTAAATGTTCTAGCTATGCTCGTAAAAACTATATTACTATCCTCCTTTCGATTTCAATTGTCACTCATTTACATTTTAATTGTCATTTAATAGATGATTATGATCTCCAATTTTATTCTTTAACTAAAATTTTCTCAGATAATAGTTTATTAAAGAATTATAACATTATACTTTTATGATAATATTTTCATTATCGATCTAATTATAGTAACTTTGTTTGAAAAATTAATAGTCAAAATTCTCAAATTTTAACTGACGTGTAGACCAAAGTGGTAAAAAGAAAAATGTGAAGGGGGGACAATTAATATTCATATGAAAGTATTTTTCACGATAAATATAATGCATAATATTATTTTTTATTTTAAATCATCTTATGAATTAATGTATATTTAAATAATTCAAAATTTAAAACTTGACTGTACGAGTCCCATAGCAACAGACAAGTAAGCAGAGGCTCGGAAGGAGTAAGATATACTCCCGCAAAATCCTTCCCTTAATTCTTTTACGAAAAATTTATAACATTATATTTTTATGATAGTATTCTTTTAATGATAATATTTTTTTTTCGAGAAATTCTTAATGATAATATCTAAGGGTTAGTAGTCAAAACTATAAAATTTTGGTGATAGATAAAATAAGAAGTGGGAAGTACCGTAGTTTAATAATTTAACCAAGGAGATATTTGTGTAAATTGGCTTAATAAGACAGTAAGGCTGACGCGATCCATGCAATGAAACGCTCATGCATGTGCCTTATATATAGGTTCCTTAAACACCCAAATCCCCATTTATTATTATTTTTTTGATGGAGACTTTCTTTAAAAAAAATAAAATAAAATAAAAGGTTGATGAAGTCAAAGGTCAAAGGCAAGTAGGTCCAGCCATGCAGGTGAAAAAGGATTAGGAATTCGTATATTTTATTTAATAGGTAAGTAGTCAAATTTATTGGATGAGAGTGCAAATGGTACTAAGATGGACTCACTTCTACCTGCAACACTCTCTAAAATATAGTAATTAAGACATATGAAATAGGAACTAAACATCTTACTATTCAGACAAGAGGTGATTGGCATGAATTTGTACTTAATAGGAGCATAGTAAAAAAATTTACATCAGGAGGCGATTCAAGGTGATACAAAATATAATACTCCCTCTCTTACATAATATCAGTCTTTCAAAAATACGGAGGGAATATCACCAAAGTATAAAAATTAAAAATAGACTTGACAATTTTACCTTTAAACAAAAAAGTAATAATTTTCTATAAAAATGAAGAATAAAAAATTGAAAGGTACGTTGAATAACATTATTTAGTACGCGAAATTAAAGCGGGTACAGTATAAATTAAAGTCACAAATATTGTTAACAAAAATCTATATATATAATAGAAAAATATGTGGGACCCACTCAATTTTGAAATGGGATTAAATTTCAGAGGTTTCAACCAGTGAGAATACAGAAAAATAAAAATATTATTTTTGTAACCGTTCTTCAATTTATTCTTCCCAGGTCGCCTTGGTTAACAAATACTAAAAGTTGAACTCCCTTATCCTAAAAAAATCGATTGCGACTCCTGGGAGTACAGTGCTCCATGCGCCCAACCTATCCCCATTTAGTCCGCTCAATCTATACTGGATGAACTTAGCTTATTTTCTTCGTTTTTTTTTCAATTTTTCAGAAATTGTGTGTGTGTAGCATGCAAATGAGAAGCCCATTACGCGTGTTTTAGATTTCAACCTGTCCAACACAACTTTTTTGGGTTGTAACTTTATTCATTTTGTATTTTTTGATTTTAATTCCCCCCGTTTTATATTTTCTCTTACATTGAGTATAGGTAAAAAAGTTGACCATTTATATTTTAATTTATATAATAATTCATTATACAACATTGATCATATTAATTTCAAAGCTAACATTTTACTACAATGCTCATAATTCAATATATGAATGCTCATAACCTAAACTACAATGCTCATAAACTAATATGCTTATAAATCAGTAAATGAATGTTCATAACCTCTAACACGAATGCTCATAACTTGACTTTTTACTACAATGCTCATAAACTTAAACTAAAATACTCATAAAGTAGTATATAAATGTGCACAAACCTAACCTACCATGCTCCTAAACCATTATATGAATGCTTATATATAAACCTAAACTACCATGCTCGATCATAAAACTAAACTTGAATATTCATAAGTCCAAACTAATAATAATTATAGTTAAATCAACTTAAAAAGATAATTATTGATAAATGTAAAAATAATAACTATAATTCTATCAATTCAAAAATAGTAAAAGAAATTTCATCCCTTAAATTATATAAAATAATCATTGGCATGAATAAAAAAAAATTGACAGGGAAGTGTCCGACACCCAAGAGCTACATGCTTCCGGGAGCACCATCGAACAACTGCCAATGTACGTGGCCCAAATTAAATGTTGAAATAGTGAAATTCAAAAACACTGATTTAATTTTGTAATCATTTTTGGATTTGCCCCAATATTTAATTTGGTAAGATTGAAATAGTGTTGGGGTATAATAATGAGCATAACTGTTTTATGTTATGAGCATTGTTTGTTTATTTTATGAGCATTGTTGTTGTAAGTTATGAGCATAGGTGTTTAAATCCATGAGCATAATGGTTTAATGTAATGAGTATTGTTTTTATAGGTCATGAGCATTGTAGTTTAACTTTGATGAGCATTTTGTGTGTTTATGTTATGAGCATTATTTTTGTGTACGCATAATAGTTTAGTTTGATGTGTATTGTTTATAATTTTATGAGCATTATTGTTGTAGGTTATGAACATAGGTATTTAGATTTATGAGCATAATAGGTTTAAGTAATGAGCATAGTCGTTATAGTTTATGAGCATTAGAGTTCAGCTGTGATGAACATTTGTGTGTTCATGTTATGAGCATTGTTTGTGTACGCATAGTAGGTAACCTTGATGTGAATTGTTATAATTTTATGAGAATTGTGGTTTAATGTTACGAGCATAGGTGTTCAACTTGATGAGCATAATGGTTTTATTTAATGAGCATTGTTGTTATATGTTATGAGTATTCTAGTTCTGCTTGATGAACATTGTGGATTTATGTTATCAGCATTGTGTTGGGTGTGGAGACCAATTAGGAGAAGGAGAATGAGAAGGAAGAAGGGAAAAAGGAGAGGCGCCAGCAGCGCCTCAAGGGTCGACGCCACCAACGTCTAATGAGCCCCCGCTAGCGTCTCTCACAATAGCTCGAGCTTGACTCACGCTACTAGCGCCCAGGAACCCCCCCTCCCCCACCAGCGCCTTTTGCGGAGTTCGCCCCCCGCCAGCATCAATTGACCCCCCGCCAGGGTCTTGTGGCCTTTCACTAGCATCTTTTGTGATGGGCCTTTGTTAACGTCATTGGCCCAAATCTTGGTGCGGCCGTCTTAGTTATTCAGGTTATTTATTTAACCTAGTCCCCTCCTTGTTTCTCTAGTATATATAGGGGTTCAGGTTCTCGCTCTTATGTATCCCCTGAGATCAAGCGAGATAGAGAGAAACACAACATTGTATTGTAATCCTCATATTACTAGTGCATCGATTCCGTGGTTTTTTTCCCGCTTTGGGTTTTTTCCACGTTAAAATCCTGGTGTCAAATTTCTTATTTCTTTTCCGCTATTATTTCCTATTGTTTGTGGTTTGCTTGAGTACTCTTCGATCCTAACACATTGTTGTCGTAAGTTATTAGCATAAGTGTTCACCTTGATGTGCATAATAGTTTCATATAATGAACATTATTGTTATAAGTGATGAGCATTGTAGTTAAGTCTAATGAGCATTGTGGTTTTATGTGATGAACATTGTTGTTGTAAGTTATGAGCATAGGTGTTCAACTTGATGAGTATAATGGTTTTATTTAATGAGCATTGTTATTATAGGTTATGAGCATTCTAGTTCTGCTTGATGAGCATTGTGGATTTACGTTATGAGCATTGTTGTCGTAAGTTATGAGCATACGTGTTCAGCTTGTTGTGCATAATAGTTTCATATAATGAACATTGTTGTTATAAGTTATGAGCATTGTAGTTAAGTCTGATGTGCATAGGGGTTTTATGTGATGAACATTGTTGTTGCAAGTTATGAGCATAGGTGTTCATCTAGATGTGCATAATAGTTTCATGTAATGAGCATTGTTATTATAGGCTATGAGCATTTATTTTTCTATTCTTCGGACCCGATTTTGATCGAATTTAACTTCGTCCGAATGTTAAATCCTGTCCTACAAGAAAAAAATTGGGTATGGACATTAATTTCTCACCCGAATTTCATTATTGACCAAATTTGATCAAATTTACTTGAATTTGAATTTTTGCTAATGCTAATTGGAAATTTAAAATTTTAAAAAAATGGGGGAGGCCCCTGGGTGCACCATGCTATGTGCTCCCGAGAGCACAATCCACCCACTGCCCTTATCCCCCTCAAAAATCACGCCTGATTTTTAGATTCACATTCTCTCTCTCTCTCTCTCTCTCTCTCTCTGGTTTAAGCCCCCTAATTTTCAGATTCACTTCTCCCTTTCTCCTTACATGCCCTGTCTCTCATAGCTTCAGTCACACCTCTCTCACTCCCCTTCTTTCTAGCCATCATCAATGGGGAAATGTAAAAATTCGACTCAATCTTCAATAACTACCTGAGATCGGTTTCCAAAATCTGCTTCTGTACAACTTTCGCCGAGCAATCAAACTCACCCTATTCTTTGCGGTTGCCATATCCCCTCCCATTGTCACAAGCAACACCATAGCTATGCCTTTTCAAAGAAGACACAACAAGCATCACCTAAGATGCAGAAAGTAAGGGGTGGAGATTGGAGCATACGACACCACCTATATGTCTTGAACCTTGCATATGTTGCAATGGATACAGATTACATATTTAGCATTTAACATAGCCATTGGGAAATTTCTACATGAACATCTCTCGGAGAACAGACGGTGCACACTGAAGAGGCTTCTCGCCTTGGTCTTCCGAGAAGATCTTCAACAATGCAGACCCTACAACCTTCCAAGCAAAGTTACATTTCTGTTTTGTTTTTTTAACAGAGGATTGATTTTGGGGGTGGGGGTTCAATTGTTCAAGTGAGAGAGAGAGAGAGAGAGAGAGAAAGAAAGTAGAAAAGAGGGGCATCTGAGCATGGTAAACTATAAAACCATACATGGGTGTGTAATTTATCTACATGATATATACAACTTTTAGCATATTTAATTTCTGGGAATATGGGGGGTTTTGTTTGATCCCGTTGAGCCCTTTTTGATTTGCAACCCTTCGCCGGATTCATGAGATTTGAAGATGGATTAGAGAGAGAATGTGGGGTTGTTTATTGAGGTGGGTGATGATGAAGATGAAGATGAAGATGAGATTTGAGGATTAGGAATTGGAGCGTTACCGTCATGGTGGAATGAATATTGCTTGAGTTTCCGGAAGAAATTCAAAGGAAAACGGAGCTTGGGAACGATAGAGTTTGCATATGACCTTGGCTAGGAGAGTCCACAACCTTGGCCTAACATTCCACCAAGACTAATTAGGCTTAACAACCATTGATCACTAAGAAATGACTTGAACACCACCAAATAAAGATTGGATAAAGTAAACAAGAATTTTGGGGAGAGGCTTAAGGAGCTCCCAACAATGGCATTCAATATCATTCAATAGTCTCCCAGAAATGAAGACCATCGAGTATTTATACAAAATGGATAAAGCCTAAAACACAGTCGTTTTAGCAGGCAAAATCGGCAGAAAATGGGACCGGCTCGGGCAAGCCAGTTGCTGACTCGGGCGCGCCAGGTCACTGGGCGACAGCAGCAGCAGCAGTTTCGTCCTTGACTCGGGCGCGGCCTGCAGCGTCGCGAACGCGATGGTGTCGGTCAGAAGTGCGGCTCGGGTGAGTCTGGCGCTGACTCGGGCGCGCCATTAACCTGCCACAAACGTCGCGGGCGCGACCAGCTTGACCAGACAACCGACTCGGGCGAGCCGTCCTTAACTCGGGCGAGCCTTGCCTCTGGTCGGCAGCAGCAGCAGCAGCAGTCCCCCCTGGGCAGTGATGAACCTCGGGCGCGCCGTCTTGGGACTCGGTCGAGTCCTTGATCTGCCCAAAACTTCAGCCTAAGCTTGTTTTTGCTCCAAAAGTAACCCGGAACCCGTCACGGCATAGTTCACCATTTCAGGACGGTACGACCTCGGGCCTCCAGGGTCGGGCCATGAGTGGGCCTCCATAGAAGGTCTCGGTTCCCATCCAATGGATGGTCGAGACTACCCTTGCGTTTCCGGGCTTCACCGGGAATTGCACCTCGAGATTCACCGTGGTTGAGGCGGCTCGCTTGGCAAATGTTACGAGGGACGAGAACGGAACCCGGGACTCTCCATCCTCCCCTTCTTGAAGAGGATTTGCCCTCAAATCCGCATTGGGTTCAACATCCTCAATGTAGGGAGAAAGATCGCCAATGTTGAACGTGGAGGAGACTCCAATATCGCCAGGAAGATCGAGCTTGTAGGCGTTATTGTTTATTTTCTCCAACACCTTGAACGGTCCCTCACTTCTTGGCATGAGCTTGCTTTTCCTCCGCGAAGGAAACGTTCCTTCCTCAAGTGGAGCCAAACCATGTCTCCGGGCTTGAAAGTGATGTTCCGGCGATGTTTGTTAACTTGGGACTTGTAGAGCTCATTAGTTCTCTCGATCTTCTCCCGGATCTGGCGATGAAGCTTTTGAATCTCGGCGGCCTTCTCGCTTGCCTCAAAACTCGCCCTTGCCTCCAAAGTAGAGGAAGGACGTCGATGGGAGTGATAGGATTCACCCCGTAGTAAGTTTCAAAAGGCGAGCGACCCGTGGCGAATGAAGGAGCCCGGTTGTACGCGAACTCGGCATGACAAAGCTTAGCATCCCAATCCCGTAGACTCTTGCTCACAAGACCCCGAAGCAAGGTAGTGAGGGTCTTGTTGGTGACCTCGGTTTGACCATCCGTTTGAGGGTGGTGCGATGTGCTGAAAAGGAGCTTCGTCCCAAGGAGTTTCCATAGGGACCTCCAAAAATGACTCATGAACTTCGTGTCACGATCGGAAATAATGGTCCTTGGAACATCGTGCAACCTCACTATCTCCCGGAAGAAGAGATTAGCGATGTGAGTGGCGTCGTCGGTTTTGTCGCAAGCGATGAAATGCGCCATCTTGGAGAAACGGTCAACGACGACGAGGACGGAGTCCTTGCCACGCACGGTTCGGGAAAGGGCAACGATGAAGTCCATACAGAAATCTTCCCACGGGCCATTCGGAACGGGAAGAGGAGTGTAAAGCCCTTGGTGAAAATCGCTTTTGGCATGATGGCACGTGATACACTTGGAAATCACGTCGTGTACATCTCCTCCCATTCTAGGCCAATAAAAATGCTCCTTTAGCATGTCAAGGGTCTTGTTGATGTCGAAATGGCCGGCTAGACCACCTCCGTGAACTTCTCGCACCAATAGCATCCTCAACGGACATTTGGGAACACACAATTTGTTCCCCTTGAAAAGGAACCCGTCTTGGAGTACATAGGAACCACTGTCACCTTCGAGATGTTCCTTGAAGTCCTCATCTTCCTTGTAAAACTCCTGCATGTGTTGGAACCCAAGAACCCTTGCTTCAACTACTGAAAGAAGGGAATGCCTCCTAGAAAGTGTATCGACAACCACATTGACGCTCCCCTTCTTGTGTTTAGCCACGAAGTTAAAACTTTGCAGATACTCCACCCACTTTGCATGACGCGTGTTGAGCTTATGTTGACCGTTTAGGTACTTGAGAGCCTCATGGTCGGAATGAAGCACGAATTGGTTAGGCCTCAAGTAGTCGAACCAATGGCCAAGAGCACGAACAAGAGCATAGAACTCCTTGTCGTAGGTAGAGTAGTTCTTTTGTGACCCACTAAGCTTCTCGCTGAAGTAGGCAATGGGGCGCTGATTTTGCATGAGCACGGCTCCAATGCCCACTCCACTTGCGTCACAATCCACCTCGAAGACTTGTGAAAAGTTTGGGAGAGCAAGTACCGGAGCTTCACAAAGTCGAGCCTTAAGCTTCTCAAAAGCCCCTTGGTCCGCTCGGGTCCACTCAAAGGTGCCCTTCCTCAAAGACGTCCCAACAATTTGTGGCAAGCACTCATAGGAACAACATCACAAATAACAGAATCATCGTAGTTAGTACCAAAAGACAAATTCACCAGGACTTGTTTAGTTACCTTGATGCTATCTTGGTCGTTGAGCCACTTGAGAGAATAAGGTCGAGGGTGAGGTAACAGCGGCAATCCAAGCTTCTCGACCATATACATTGAAGCGACGTTGGTGCAACTCCCTCCATCAATAATAAGGTTGCACACTTTGCCTCCCACGAAGCACCGAGATTGAAAGAACATCTCCCGTTGGGCCTTGTCAAGGGGGGCTTCCTGAGTGTGTAAAACCCGCCTCAAGACAAGGGCGTCACCATGTACGTGGGGTGTGGGGGCGACATCATCATCTTCACTAGTGATCGCATCCTCAACGATCACTTTGGACTCATCCCAGGCTGCTTGCAATTCCTCATCAATGTCCTAAACCTCCTTTGAGTGTCAAGGTCCGTCGGTTCGGACAATCGGCCTGATGGTGACCATAGTCGTGGCAATTAAAGCATTTTCTACCCTTCATCCGGCGAGAGGGGTCCTTTGGAGACGCCACAACAAGTCCCTTTCCCTTGTCCGTGCGAGGTGTCGAAGGAAACTTGGGTGTCTCACTGGGTTTCGGGGTAGCCGAATATGTAGGAGGTCGGCTTGTCGGTGGAAAGAAGGCTCTCGGTGCCGGTTTGGAGGTAGCCTTTTCTATCTTTCGTCGCTTAACCCGAAGGGCCAAGCTGCACAAGTCATCCGTGGAGTAGTATGGTTGAACCTCAACTTTCTTGGCAACCAAGGAGTCCAATCCATTGAAGAAACGCATCATGGTTTGCGCCTTGGATTCTTGATGATCGCTTTTGATGAGGAGTTGCTTGAACTCTTGAATGTAGTCACTCACAGATCGCTTGCCCTGGGTTAGGGCATAGACCTTCCTCAAAATATCCTGTTTGTAGGTGGCGGGCAAGAAACGGTGGTTCATCAATTGTTTCAGCCGTGTTCAAGTGGTGATCCTCGTTCGAACTTCCCGAGCCCTTTGTGCTTTCACATTCTCAAACCAAAGCGATGTGGCTTTGGTGAGTTTTAGGCTAGCGATCTTATAGGCCTTCTCATCATTGTATTCTTTGGTCTCAAAGATCCTATCCATCATTTGGATCCACTCAAGGTACTCGTCAGGATCACTGGAACCATTTAATTCGGGAATGTCGATTTTGACGTCCTGGAAGTCGTCACGAGGGGGCATATCATGTACTTGCCCACGTGGACGGCGATGTGGGGAACCTCCATCATCGTCACTCGGCTCAAAGGTAGGAGGAGGGCGGATAGGGCTTTGAGCGCGCCTTGGACATTCAATTCGGGGTGGACCTTGGAAGTTCATGCTTATGTTGTTCATTTGGGCCGCAAGGTCTTGAAGAGTCCGCTCAATGGAGGAGAAACGATTGCCAAAGCTGGTGGTGAGTCGGTCCTCGAGAGCTTGAATTTGAGGGCTACCCAGGTGGCTCGATTCCTCTCGTTCGGGACGAGCTCCGTCGGCCATACTGGGAAAAAGGTGATGGACGGTTAGTGTCTGGGTAATTTGTGGAGTTTGAAGGTTCTTTTGTAGTTGGCAAGTGTTTGGCTAAGGGTTCTTTGTGCTTTTTTCACTTAGGCATTTCATCGAACACCTTGCGTACACTATTTTCCAACTTCTTTTCAATGCACCAAATAGCTACAAATCCAACAAATACATTCACAATACAATAATTCCCAACACACTTGGGTAGCAATAAGGTTGGGGAACACCAATATTTGCATACAACTCACAAAACCCAACACTAGAAACAACACTATCAAGAACAAAGCATAAACTCAAGCTAAATGAAAACCGAAGCTCTGATACCAGATGGAGCGTTACCATCGTGGTGGAATGAATAATCCTTGGGTTTCCGGAAGAAATTCAAAGGAAAACAGAGCTTGGGAACGATAGGGTTTGCATATGACCTTGGCTAGGAGAGTCCACAACCATGGCCTAACATTCCACCATGATTAATTAGGCTTAACCACCATTAATCACTAAAGAAATGACTTGAACACCACCAAGTAAAAATTGGATAAAGTAAACAAGAATTTTGGGGAGAGGCTTAGGGAGCTCTCAACAATGGCATTCAATATCATTCAATAATCTCCCAGAAATGAAGACCATCGAGTATTTATACAAAATGGATAAACCGCAAAACACAGTCGTTTTGGCAGGCAAAATCGGCAGAAATGGGACCGCCATGGGCGAGTCGGTCGACTTCAGGCGCGCCAGTCAGCGGCGACGGCAGCAGCTGATCCTTGACTCGGGCGCGCTGCGGTCGCGAAGTCGCGGCTCGGGTGAGTCGGGCGCTGACTCGGGCGCGCCATTAACCTGCCACAAACGTCGCGGGCGCGACCAGCTTGACCAGACGGACAGACGGCGCGAGTCCTTAACTCGGCGAGCCTTGCCTGCAGTCGTCGGCAAAGGCGGCAGATCCCCAGGCACGATGAACCTTAGGCGCGCCGTCTTGGGGCTCGGTCGAGTCCTTGATCTGCCCAAGACTTCAGCCTAAGCTTGTTTTTGCTCCAATAGTAACCTGGAACCCGTCACGGCATAGTTCACCATCTCGGGACGGTATGGCCTCGGGGCACGAGCGGGCCTCCTTAGAAGGTCTCGTTTCCCATTCAATGGATGACCGAGACTACCCTTGCGTTTCCGGGCTTCACCGGGAATTGCACCTCGAGATTCAACGTGGTTGAGGCGGCTCGCTTGGCAAATGTTACGAGGGACGAGAACGAAACCCGAGACTCTTCAGGAATGGAGGTTTGTAAATACAACGATGTTCTATGAATCTGGATAATTGACGGGAGAGAGAGAGAGAGAGAGCGAGAGAGAGAGCGAGAGAAAGGGTATAAAAGAAGAGAGAGAGAGTGAGAGACACAGAGGTGACACAGAAAAATGAATGGGAAAGGGAAAAAGAAGAGAGAGAAAGAAAGGGAAAGTGGATTAAAATTTAATCCAAGCTAGAATCAGAAAAAAGGAAAAATAATAAGCATGAGTTTTAAATCTGACGTGGCACCCAAAACCAAAGTCAACACATGGTCAATGTGCCAAATCAGAAAACCACCGAGTCACCACCACTCAACTCAGTGGCGTTCCACTCAAATCCAATTTTATTTTTTTTGGACCACCAGAATACAAAGTGAAAGTAGGGATTATCGTCATCCAATTTGCAAAACATGGGATTATTAGAATCTAATTATCCTATATATATATATAAAGTGTCACTCAAGGATACAAATGGCTTCTCAACATCCAATTCAATTTAGACTGGAGTGAAATCCCATGGAACAATATCACTACACCGAGGTAGTGTTTCATAACCTGGGTCATGTTCCACCGAAAACTCCCTGTCCTCGCTCGCACAGGCAAATGGAATCCTCAGGATGACCTAACTTGCCCCCTCTGTGGTCAGAGCGAAGAAACCCTTGATCACTTGTTTGAGCAGTGCAACTATACTAAGGAGGTCGCAGCTGATGTTGCAGCCTGGATGGATGAGCCTTTGCTACGAAGTGATATTACCCTGGCTGCCTATATTGATAAACTCATACATATGGGTAAGAACAAAGCTTACAGAAACCTTATTCAAGCCACATATTGCAGCTAGTATACCACATTTGGAAGCAGATGAATGTGGTAAACCATGGCGGTAGTAAAACTGATCCAATTAGGGTCGCTAGCTCAATCAAGAAGGACATTCAGACTAGGGTGGTTGTAAGCACATATGGTAGAAAGAAATACAATAAGGTTATAGATCTTGTCTGTAGCAAAGCTATCTAGCTGAGGCTGGTCATCTACGCCTCCCTTGTGTACAAATTCGTTTTTGTTTTGAATTCCATTCTCTTTGCGCTTGCAATATATATATATATATATATATATATATATATATATATATATATAGGATAATTGGATTCTAATAATCCCTACTTTCACCAATTGGACAATGGTGGACCATACTTTCACTTTGTATTCTGGTGATAAAAAAAAATAAAATTGTATTGTAGTGGTACCAAATCCACCTCCACATTCTTCTTATTTTTTTCATTTCTACAATATATTGTTTTTGTTTTTTTCGTTCCTGCCCCTAGAAAGTTAATGAATTGTAGTTTCTAAGACATTTTTTAAATTATTTTTTTGAGACTCCGAATAATTATTATGATTTTTTAAAAATAATAAAGTGAAAAAATCGTAAAAAATAGTAAAAAATGAAAAAATTTTGGGAAAAACGCTGTAAATTCATTAAAAATCATTGTAAAGTGTTATACTAAGTTTTGAATCAAATGCAACACAAAATCTATGATTTCCCTTGAAAATATCCCACTACAATACAATTTTATTTTTTTTTTGGACCACTGTACAAATCTGAAAGACGGCCCACTATCAGTCTAATTGGTGAAAGTAGGGATTATTAGAATCCAATTATCCTATATATATATATATATATATATATATATATATATATATATATATATATATATATATTTGCACGAAATCAATTATACTCCACTGAAAGCCTCCCAAAGAACATCGGGAGCACCACACCCATACAACCCTAAAAGATCTAAGACAAAATTAGATCAATACAGTCCAAATATTTCTTAGACTGTTTACACCTATGTAGCACTCTATACAAGATCTGTTTTTTCACATTTTTAACAATATCTACAATCTCATAGCTCCTATCTTGATGTCTTTTGAAATTCCTTGAATCCCAAATAGCACAGATAATTTGGGACACACAAGCTGAAGCCACCAATCTGATTTCCTTCCTTCTTCTTCTCTTATTCCAGTTTTTAATCCATTCTTCCATATTCTGAAACATATAAGGAATTTGCAGCCAATTCCAAATTTCTCTTCTAATCTGAACAGCAAAATTGCATTCAAGAAGCAAGTGCTCAACTGTCTCATTCTTCATATTACAATGACTGCACATTGTATCCATATTTCCTCCATGTTTATTAATTCTATCAGCAACAGCCAACTTCTTAAGGATCCCCAACCAAGCAATGAAAGAGGTTCTGGGATTAGTCATCTTACTCCAAATGCAATTTCCCAATTTAATCTTCTGCATATCTCCCAAAACCCATCTATATACTTCTGAAACTTTCAATCCCTTTAAGGACTTAATATCTGATATATTCTGCCCCTCAAACAACTGCTTAATTTCCTCCTTTAAACTGCACAACTTTTTCATATACCAACAAGTATCATATTTTGGAATATAGCTCCACCAATCCACATTTTTCAGATATTTAGGATGCACCCAGCTGATCCATAAACTCTCTTTATTCATAGCAACCACCTTGATCAATCTACTGGCATATGCTTTATTCCAAATATTTGGATCTTTCACCCCTGCTCCACCATACTTCTTGGGAATACACACTATCTTCTAAGCCACAGCAGGAGGACTTTTATACTGGCTACCTCCATTCCAGATAAAATTCCTACATATTTGAATTACTGTAGCAGATACAAGATGGCAATGGGCAAGGATGGTCTGGAACAAATACAACAATCCAAGACACTCTTTCTGCTCTTGGATGGCCATGCATGGCAAACTCAAAGTGAAGACTAGGCTACACATTCCAAATCTCCCTCTTACCTATTCTATGTGCAACCAGCACGATGAAACTATTGACCACCTCCTCTATAGTTGCACTTTTGCAGAAGGGGTAAGACGACTCCTTGAAAACTGGATACAACTTCCCAGGGCAGCTACTTGGGAGGAGTGGAGCAGGAAACTTTTGAACTTAAAAGGAGATAGGCAGCGACGACAAATTATCTACGCTATCTTTGTTTCTTACATCTACAATATTTGGCAAACTCGGAACACAAGTGTTTTCAAGAACATCAGGCCTGAGACGGAGCAAGTTTATCGTAGCATTAAACATCACCTAAGAGACAGGACTCTCTTTCTTGTTAGAAATACTCAAAAACATTCAAAATACATAGATTTACTGTGTCTTTAATTGTTGTAAATTGGCTTTTTTTTTTTTGCCTTCCATATGATATTAATGAAATTTCACATATTTTTCAAAAAAATATATATATACACACACACACACATATATATAATATTTTTTTTTCATTATTATCAAAGTTAGCTAAAAAAACATAACTTGTAAACACAAAGAGGTTCAAAAATTAGATTTTTTCTTTTTTTTTTTTGCTACTAATCACCTCTTGCCTAAGTGGCAACAGGTTCACCTCCTATCTTTGCTGTTGAAGGTTAAAATATGAACCTAAGCGGGGCATTTCTCTATTACCTATTGGTTATACCCCTGAGATAGGGATCCAATGGGTTGTTTGTTAACCTTTGTAAGGAAAAAAAAGATGTTTTTTACATAACATATTATTAAATATTTACAATATAAATTGGACTACACAATTTCTGATAAAGACAAATAATATGGAACAGAAAGAATAATAAAGATTAAAATAAAAGTATTTATTTGTGTTGTCCATTAGCATACCCATTATATTTAAAATTATAACCAAGTAGATCAATGCACATTCATGTTAAATAAAATTTTTAGTAAAATCTGAAAACTAAGCCTAACAAAATCTATGTTCGGGTAAAATTTGAGTCCAACCTGAACCTTACTGAACATCGATCAAAATTAGCAAACTCAATTTAGATACACTTACTGAACCTGGATGTTCGATGTCTATAAACTTTAAAATCCAAAAAATACTTAGAACATCCAGGTTAAACTAATACTGTCATATGTTGATTTCTCAAATAGTAATTTGTAGCATTTGAGATCTTGGATTAGGAAACTAAATCTCCTTGAGCCATGAGAATGACTACACTACAGTGACACAAAATTAGGAGTGAGACGTGTGTTGACCTGTTGAATGTGACCTAACTTTGCCAAATTTGGAGGCTGGAATGAGAGTGTTGGGTTAAAATTGTCATTCAAGTTTCCCAATTAGCCAAAATTACCATTATTTTTTTTAATTTGTCAAAAATGTCATTATTGTTTTCAAAAAACTCCCTCAATATTTTACCTGTTATTGCAGGTTAATACTCTAAAAAAAATAAATAAATCAGGGCTGCTGCCATGGCTGCCATTTCCAGCTCCTCCCTCTTCTCTTCTCAAATCTCCTTTCACTTCTCCCTCCATAACCAACTGGGTTGTTTCAATGAGGGCCTCTTCCCCTCCCAAATCATCTCCAATAGTTGAAAATTGCACTAAGGAACTGTATCAACCACAACACCTCTCAACGAAAAACTATATAATTCCCTATCACTTTTTCCTCCACTTCTCACAGTCTTCATCATCATCTTCCGCTCTTTTCTCTCTTCTCTCACATCTTCTTCTTCTTCTCACGATTCTCACAAATTCGATGCAAAAACACCTGCAGAGGTGAGAAAGCCTTGAAAATGGCATGCATGGGCGAAGAAAATTGGGTTTCTCTCTCTAGAATGAGCTTAGACCAACCAGTTGTCCAAAACCCAAAAACGGATTTTCTTGATGATTCCCATGGAAATGCCAATGATGCCAGAATTCGACAACAAGTTAAAGGGTCGTCGTCAAATGGGGTCGCTTCAAAATTTGAAAGGGTTTCCCCTGTTTATGCATCGGGCTCTTCCAGAACCGACCCGAATTTTATCCTTTATTCAGGTTTGGGTTCGGGTGATCCCATTTGAGCTTCCATCAAACAAGCAGCAAAGTCTGAGGTATCCTCCCCTTGTTTATTCGATGATTCACCATTGATTTGGAGGGAGAAGTGAAAGGGGATTTTAGAAGAGCAGCAGGGAAGAGGGAGGAACTAGAAATGGCAGCCATGGCAGCAGCCCTGAGTAAATTTTTTTTTTAGGGTATTAACCTACAATAGCAGCTTAAACATTGAGGGAGTGACAATTTTGAGTTTTTTTGGAAACAATAATGACATTTTTGACAATTTACAAAAATAATGGTAATTTTGACTAATTGGTAAACTTGAATGACAATTTTATCCTAGCACTCCTGGAATGAACTCAAGAAATTGAAGCGTTGCTTGAACTTACTTTAAATATCAGGCATTAGGGTTAAATAAGCCAAAAACCTAGATTAGTCCATGTCTAAGTGTATAACATAGAAGAGGAGCAAAGGAGATCCAATTCATCTACAAGGAGGTGGAACGGGCCATAGAGGAAGGATTCATTGTGGAGGCCCAAAGGCCAACCCATATAATATGCACCTTGTTCCAAGAGGACGTCCAAACGTCCTAAAGATCCAAGTCCACGTCCAAAAGGCCCAAGTACAAAGCCCAAGTTGAATTTCACAGTTTTGGCACTTTCATGATGAAGTTCACAGTTTAGGTCTTTTCAAGTTGAAATTCACGTTTTTAGTGTTTTCTTTATTAGTAGCAAGTTATTTTATGTAATTTTATTATTTTTAGTTGTGTCAGATGCCAAGTAATATCTAATAGCTTGGACATCAAGTTAGAAGAGTCTAGAAGGGTTTAGAAGTCGTGTGTTGTGTAGCTTGGACGCTAATCTAGATAATCCTAGTCTTGGATGACTAATTTTGTAACTAATCCATCTTGGATTAGGAAAGCCAAGTCCTAGAAGGATTCATATCATTGTAACTAATTCCCTTATGATTAGGAAACAAATTCCTAGGAGGATTTGGTTGCTTAAGCGTTAAGTTAGATAGTCCTAGTAGGAGAAGGACTTAGTCTAGTATAAATAGAGCATAGGCTGTAATGTTTGAGACACACAACTTCGCATTATGAATATAAACAAGCTTTTGCTTATTATTGAGTGTTTCTCAAAACCTCGTTTGATCTCTTCTATTGTATCTTGATTTGGCAAATCAAGTTGTGAGGAAGAGCTTGTTTCCTACTCTTAGAAGGTGTTCTGTAACTAAGAGGGAGAACAAGTAGCCCTAGGGATTCAACTTGTGGTGTTTCTTTATCAAGTTTGCTTCTCTCGAACTATCCGGTTCTCATATCTACCTTGTTGATTTCCTAAGGCTATTTTCAACTCTCTTATTTCTCTCATCCCTCACGTCAATCTCCCTCTAAACCCTACTCCATAATCTCTCTCAAAAATCCCTTAACCTCTCGTCACTCTCTCTCAAATTTCCCTCTCAAACACTAATCCATACTCTCTCTTAAATCTCCCTCCATATTCACATGAACTCCCTCAACCCTAGCTATTCACGTGTCCTTGCCCAAATCCTAGATTGGTTGCACGTCACTCCCTTGATGTGTAATTGATCAAACCCTCTTCTTTGATCCAGTTATACATCAACGTCATTCCTCACCAACTTACAAATCTCAATCAATATGTTCTCAAACTCTCAAACTCATCTTCAAATCTCACAAAAGTTCCAGGTTTTGAGTGATGAACATATCTGAAAATCTACCTCCGAAAGAACTTAGATTCCTAATTTAACTTATAGATTTGAGTCAATCTCCTTATCAATGTCTTCTCCAATAGACTCAAACTCACCTTCAAATCTTGCAAAAATTCTAGGTTTTGAGTGACGAACATCACTGGAAAACCTATAACTAGTATGGTGAAGACGGCCTGAAGGAGATCCCATAGATTTGCAGCGGGGACGAAGGGCTACGAGCTTCATTCTCATCCTCCTTGGCCTGGTATCGAGTATGTAACCTCATCACCATCACCATCATCGTCATCTCCTCCTCCTCCGTCTTCACCGTCGTGTCCTTCGCTACCACCATCACCGCCCTCAGATGATTCTTTCTGGGTAGAAATTTATGGGTTAGACCAATAATCATCGAACTAACACTTCGGTTTCTTCTACTCTATGATACTAAAGAAGTAAAGGATGGTTGTGGGATTAATTGCTCGGAATTTGAAGTGGGTTTCTTAAGCAAAAGTTGGGGTTAAGGAATTGAAGATGCAAGAGAAGCCATTGAGGCGGAGATTTTTTGGAATTACAGATAATTGCTTTAGAAGGGGGCTTTATAGTGGGAGAAAGTTAAACTTGGAATCTTACTTTTTTTTAATGAATTTGGATTTGCATGTGGAGCATGACATGGTGGGAAATATTTGCTTGAGTTGAGGAGCAAGAAGACCTCGAACCTAGAAACCTTCAATGGAGCTTGAACACGAGATAAGAACTTGGTAATGCATGGAGGATTCCACCACCAAGAACTATAACTCCACCAAGACTAGATAAAGACTAGCACCACTAATCCATAAAGGAGTTTACTTGTTAAGACCATCACAATGAATTGAGGCTAAAGTTAGAATAAGATTTGAGGGAGAAACCCTTGCTTTTCATTAATGGCCAAAGTTTAATGACTCTTCCTTCCCAATGTGAATGAATATAAACGTTGGAGTGGAAGAGAAAGATACAAGAATTACAAGTTTGCCACCAACTTCAGCAAAAATAAGAAAAAAATGTTGAAAAGAAAAACAGGGAGTCACGATGGTACTGATAGGCGCGACGAGCGCCTCTCCTAACGCAGGTCGTGCCTCCTCCAGAGACTTCAGATGCTTGCAAAACCTAGAGAAATTCGACACAAAAAGATGGAAAGAGGGGCCTTAGCCTGGCGCGGCATGCACTTAGTCCAATATCTCATTTTCCTCTTCCTCGACTTGTTTCTCTTATACGGTTCACTTCCAACCCTCGATGCCAAAATAACCATACTCTCTTGGGATGACCCGACGCGACGTTAGGGTCCAAAAGGCCCTCGGAGTCGGTGACGTGTCCCAAGCCTTTAGAGAGGTCGAAAACCATCCAAAGGATGACCGAGACAATCTTGGAAGGCCCGAAATCAATGGGAAATTGAACCTCTATGTTCGGGTGAGTGGTTGAAACTCTGTTGACATGGGCAACGAGTGAAGAGTAAGGTACCTGAGCCTCTTCATCCTCCCTTTCTTAAGAAGGATTTGCCCTCAAATCCTCATCGGGTTCATCATCCTCGATGTAAGGAAAGAGATCACCAATGTTGAAGGTGGATAAGACTCCCATGTCGCCGGGAAGGTCGAGGTTGTAGGCGTTGTCGTCTACTTTCTCCAAGATTTTGAACGAACCATCACTCCTTAGCATAAGTGTTTAGGTATGATTTTTGGCCTAAATATTGCCTTTTAGCTTGCTATTTTTACTCGATTCCGAGTCTTTTTCATCGTTTTTACTAGTGTTCTAGTTGTTTTGTAGGTTTTCGCACTTTTGGTGCTGTAGACGCTGAATTTTGTCGTAGTTCAGCTTTGTAATTATGTAATTTATTTTGCGTTTTTTATTTTAATTTCGGAAAATGCCAAGAATTTTGAAATGCAAAAAATGATAAAGAAATGAAGGAAAAACCCCAAAAAAAACATCACGAAAAAGCCCAACCTAAATAACCTAATCTGAACCCTGCACGCAGCCCAAGCCGCAGCTGCAGTGCAGGTCTAGGTACATCTGGCCTTCATACCTGGCGGTATGCAGGTTGAATGCATGCCGAATCAGTGCATCCATGCGCCTGGATGCGTCGCGACATCGGGATGCGTGCGATCGGAACATTCCTAGGCCTAACATACCAGCATGTATTCTAGTGGGTCAGGCCCGACCCAGTTTGCCTCAGGAAGCGTGTAGTCGGGCTTTTCCTAGACCCACCATACTGCCAGGTATATGGGTAGGTCAGGCCCGACCCGATTTGCCTCGGAAAGCGTGCCGGCCACGGGAAGCGTGCAGTTGGGCTTTTCCCAGACCCAGCATACCTCCAGGTATATGGGTGGGTCAAGCTCGAACCGGTTTGCCTTGGAAAACGCGTTGACCTAGGGAAACGCGCAGCTGGGCAGCCTGCAAAGCCCACCATGCCTGCAAGTATTGTGGCTGTCATTCCCTCCTTTTTACCCTAATTTCTACCCCCTTTTTTCACCTATAAATACCCCATCCTATTCCATTCACCCTTTACACTGGAATCACCCTAGCGTATTATAAAACCCCGAAAAATTCGATTATTACTACCGTTAAAATTTCTGACGCGCGTTACTTTCTGTTTGTTTATATGAGTTGTTATCACACAGAGCTTTTAGGACAGCGAGTGAGTTCGTTAGAATTTTTAGAGTCTTAAACATATCAATTAGAGACTTTTTGGTTATCGATTAAAATTAATTGGTATCAGTTCGTAAAAACTGTTTAAGGAAAGGTGTTGTTTTAGGAAAAGAATAATTTGAAAGGGTGTTACTAACACCTAGGTTTAATTTGTACTAATTTTACCCTTAATTCTCCCTCTATAAATACCCTATACCCTAATTTTATCCATCACCGCAAAACGGTTATAATATTCCTCTCTCTCTCTCTCTCCTGATTCTCTCTCTTTCCCCTACTATTTCTTCTTCTTCCTCGGGTCTTCTTGGCCAGCAACCCCGATGACACCACAACACCACCCTCCACCTCCACACTCCTCCCATGTTCTCCCCTCCTCCTCCTCCATTTCCGACCACCACACGCCGGCCACCGGCTGTTTCCGCCGCCAACCGACGCCACCAATCACCCCAAAGAACCCCCTTCGTGCCTTGTTTTCTGCCCAGCCGAGCACCACCACGCGACGCGACCCCGAGCTGTCGCCGTTGCATCGACGTCCTCCCATCAACCCTGGCGACACCCCAGTACCGACGGCCACTGCCCTAGCTCCAGCAAAGCGTTCACCGGCACCATCTCCGGTGAGGATGAAGCCGACCAGTGCCGCGCTTCTTTCCGACCACCCTGCGCCGCTTGGCCACCGTCCGCTGCCGATCGCACCACCACCCAACGCCACCAACCCCCTAGCTGTCGTCCTTTGCTAGTTTAACTCTCTAACTTACTCTCTTTCTATTTTTTTTTTGTTGTATAGTTTATTTCTTAGTACTCTGTGAATGTATGATATTATTTTTGTGTAATGTGTTGAAGTATTTTGGTCAATAAATGCTGGTTTAGATGTCTTTTTAACTTACATACATGATTGATGGTTTATAGCTTTGTTCATGAGTGATGTTATTAGCGAGGACTTGTTATTATTATCATTATTAGTAAGTTTCCTATTATTATTGTTATTATTATGTTTCATAATATTAATCTTAAGTATTTCATATTATTTATTATTAAGTTTCTCTTTATTATTAAGTGTTCATATTATTTTTAAGGTTCATATTATTAATATTAGGTTTCCATATTATTATTATTATTATTAAGTTTCATATTTTTAGCAAATATTTCATGTTATTAAGTTCATGATATTATCAAGTTTCATTATATTACTAAGTTCATACTATTATTTTGAAGTTCATATTATAGTGAGTACTTTTGATTATTAAAAATTATTAAGTCCCTATTACTATTGTTACTAAGTTGTTCATATAATTATTATCAAGTTTTCATAATAATATTATTAAGATTTGTGTTATTAGTAGGTTTTTCGTATTAATATTATTATTATTATTACTAAGTTTTCAAGTTATTACAAAGTGTTCATATGATTACTAGTATTAATTATTAAGTTTTGAATTATTATTATGTTTCATACGATTATTAAAGATTTCATAGTGTTACTATTATTTTCATATTACTATTACTAGGGTTCATGTTACGATTAAGTTTCATTATGAAGTTTTCATATTATTAGATTAGATTGAATAAGTCTTGACTATGTATCTTAACCTTTCATTAAAATAATTTACATGTCTTTGGTTGGTTTTGGAGCAAGATTGAGTTAGTATGGATTACTATGTTCATAAATGTTAGTATTAGGGTTTATGTTACTAAAAGTGAGGTGTATGGTTGTTTTGAGACCCTAGAAACATGTTAGGAACCTTGGTTGAAGTGTTTGAATGATAAAGTATGAATATGGGACCCTAGGGTAAGTATTTGGAATTACTATGGCTTGTTTTGTGTTTTATGAGTAGTAGCATCAAGATTGTTCATATCTAGGGTTCATGACGTTAACTGTTGCTAATTGAGTTTTAAAGTAAGGTTGAAAAGTGTCCTAAAGTCAGTGAGAAGTTTTCATGATGCTATGATGTAATATGAGTTTAAGTTCGAGGCCTTACTTCCAGGTTATTAATATCGTAGCAATATTGGTTACCACTTTGAACGCGTCATATCGATTGTTATCAATATTCTTTTAGAATCGTTGTGTGGTTATGTTCATAATATTGTTATAGTCATGCTCGCTTCATGATTCACTAACTAGTGAGAGATGATAAGGTTGGGGTAGGGTAGGATTCATGAGTAACTAATTATCGGAGAAGGTATTAATTTTAGAAGTTTATATTCGAATTCTAGGTCCGAGCAAGACGACGCGATAGTTAGCTCCCGTGTGTAATGTTGCAATAAAGAGAAGTTGTTTAGATAATGTCTATGTCCTAATCCCCTTTTGGATGCTCTTTTATCTGTTTTGTGACTTTAATCTGTTTTATAAAGCTTGCATCCCGCATGGGGACTTTCTATAAAGTTAGACTGTCTGATTTGGATGTCTGTGAGTTGTTTTCTGAGTTGAGTAAAACGTGGTAGTCTTTTAAACTTTGAGTTTTATTCTGTCAGTTTTGGAAACTGGGTTGGGTTTTATTTAAAGTCTGACGTCTGATAATTCATAAGATATTAATAATCAAAGTGAAACCATAAGCGAGTTGCGGGTAACGACCCGAAGACCAGGATCTGTTCCTGCAGGGGAATTATCAAGAGATCGGGGAGTCCCGGTATTATTTTTGAGATTGTGCACACATTTGATTCTGTTTCTGGGACTGGCCATCCATTCTGATTATGAGGATCTGAGATCCTATTCTGATTCTGAGTTCTGATATTCTGGGGATAGGCAAATCCCGCCCGCATAATAAAATTCTGATTGTTTTCTGAGGAAAGGATTACTCTATTTCTGATTTCTGATTTCTAATTCTGAGTTTAAAAAGGGTAATTGAGGTTTTTGGAATGTTGTGTTTTCTGAGTTGAAAGTTTGCGCTGCTAATTTTTCATATTTGATTTTTCTGGGGCGTTACACGTATTGACACTAGGTGATTTTTTTCTCTTCTCCCTCCTTCATTTCTCTCATTTTGCATTCACTTTACTTGGCATTCTAGTCTCTCTCTCTCTCTCTCTCTCTCTCTCTCTCTCTCTCTCTCTCTCTCTCTCTCTCTATTTCTTCTACTTGTAATATCTTGTAATATGAGTTAATGATAAACTCGACTTAATTAAACTTGAATGCTTGTAAATAAACCTTATTTTTGTCTAATTCCTTTTGCTTCTTATGCATTTATTTCTCGCATTTAATACCGCATTCGCATGTAACTAAATAATATTAATTACGATAATTCATTCTCCCTCTCTACTCTTCTTTTTTTTCTTTCTTTTCTATAATGAACCGGTCTAGTAAAGTCCGCTCGTTGAACGGCGAATTCGAGAATTTTTATTCTTGAATTCGTAACCTTACCCCCGGATCCGAATCTCATGGTTTGTGGTTTGCGGTTTGTGGAGTCATTAATTTTGAGTTTATTAATTCTCGTAAAAAACTTAATTGGCGACTCTTTATTTCTTTCTTTTTATTATTTTATTATTTTTTTGGTTTTATTTCGAATCTCAGAAAATTAATCTATAAACAGAAAATTTGAATTTCATCAGTAATTCCCATACTGTAATCCAGTTTTCCCCAGAAATCTCAAGGCCAGAACTGGCAGAATACCTGGCGGTATGCATGCAAGTTCTGTGGCCCCATTTCTGACTTCCTGCCTCGGGAGTCTTGCCCGAGCCAGATAGCGAGAATACTGGCAAGATGTCGGCGATTTGTGGCTCGGTCCACGACTCGTGTTCAAAATTGCGTTCGGGCCGCGATCGATAGAATACCGCCAGGTATTCAAACAGCCTTGGGTGTAATTTTGACTTTTCCGGATTCATACCTTTCCTCGCCTTCTTTTCTTATTTTCTGGGTAAAATGTAGTTCAAAAGTTTTAATTAAAATTGAGAAATTTTGTTTGAAGTTAATAATTAATTAACGGAAAATTCAATTAAATCCCTTCAAAGGAAAGACACCCCTTTCGACTCGCTGTACCCCACAAGGGACACCACGGGGATTTTCCCGGGTCCCACAGGAGCAAAAGCAAGGAAAACGGCTAAAATGAGGCATTTTAGGGAATCCCAAGCGATTTCCCGAGCCAAGTCAGACCGAGAGCCGAAGCGAAGACGACCCAGGAGCACCTTTCCTACGTTTGAAGCAGATGAGCGGGATAACACCCGCTACAATCCTTGTAACGGGCGTTACACACGAAGGAAAGAAGCATCAGGGAAGAAGCGTACATCGCCGGGCGGTGACCTTCATTCTGGCCGCGCTCGCCGTTACATCTAAGCGTGCCTGGCTACCACGGTTGCCATAGCGCGAGATCACTCGATTGGCGAGGCGAGTCACCCCGCGACCATGCCAGGTCGCGCCCGAAAACCTGCGTAACTCTGAATCACCTGGCACAATTCTCACCTGTCGCCCCCGCTAATTCCGAGGTCGCGCCCGCGACCTCCTGCTTTTCAGCGTGCGTTTTCTGGCCAAAACGACGGTGCATTGAGCAAGTTCCTTGCCTAGTATATATTCCAAGAGTGACAATTTTTACAGGGAGCTTTGAGGACCTAGACTTTTACATTCAGCTCTGTATTAGTGAGTTTTAGAGAGAGATTAGTGAGAGATTATCTTGGATTAATTTAGGGTTTTGTTGAATTGTGGATTGTACTCAAGATTTGAGGATTCAATCAATTGAGATTTTGTTGGATCATCATTTGCCTTGCTTTGCCTTGTTCATTTCCAGTTTTTGATAAGTATTCTCTTCCCTTAAACTCTTTTATTAATCGCTTTGCTTAATTACTTACTTGTTTAATTGTTCTTGCTTGCGACTTTCATTGCTTTGATTACTTTTTGGTTGTTTGATATTAGAATTCATGCTTAGGGTTGGTTTGGATGTTGTTAGTTTAATTTTGACAGTGATTTGTGGCTAGAAACCCCATGGGTTAGGGGTCCCACTCCAATCCTTCCCTCAAGTGGAGTGTATTTGGGTCCGAGAGTTACCGAATACATCCGACACTTACGTTGGAAGGTTGGAGTTGGGATAGTAAATGCTCACCCACGAAAGTGGAAGGAGGTTAACTAGGAAATTCCGTTTCATTAACCCTCCGGGTCCCTGGTGGACTTTGGGGAAGTTAATCCGGACTATCCACGAGAGTGGAAGCTCGGTGGGTATTTTCTAACGGAATCGCCACTTGATTCTCCCTCATTGTTGCTCCCTTGTTACAAAACCCATGTCCTTATTCCCGTTTGCACCCCGAAAAGCCTCCAAAGCCCATTTTCTTACCTTGACCGACCTTAGTTTTATCTGTTGCGTTATAATCCCCTTTCAACCAATTTCCTTACCTAGTGATCTCAATCCCGACCTCGACCTAGATTCTATGACCAAGGCCCCTCGCTCCCTGAGAAGAACGATAAAAATTGGGTTATACAAACCACGTTACACAAAACCGCGCCGTTGCCGGGAAGCCAGCGCCCCTAGTTTTAGTTTCTTGGTTTTTGGTTAATTGAGATTGCTTTCATGCTTGAAATCAGTTTGTCCCAATTCCAATGAATTTGATGCTTCTTCATTTCTTGTAGGTGGTTTTCGAGTTCTAATGGCTGAAGGTCAAGCTGGTTCACCTCGTACCCTTCTATCATATGTCGTTCCATCATTGGGTACGGGAGGCAGTCCAATCACATTACCACTATTACCATCTGATGTTGTGTTCGAGTTTAAACCTCACTTACTTGAAGTCTTCGAAGGAAACCCGTTTCATGGGGACGATGCTGGTGAAAGTCCTATTGCTCATATGGATAAATTCGAAGGCCGGATTAGCTTTATGCACATTCCAAGGATATTATCAGAATTTATGAAGTTGAAATTCTTTCCTCTCACTCTTACGGAAAAAGCGAAGATATGGCTTCAGACTTGTCCACCTGGTTTTTATTCTTCATGGGAGGCACTTAAAGAAGATTTCCTTTATCGTTTCTTTCCAACGGAGGAGACACACCGACTTAGAGTCGAAATTTTGAGTTTCAAGCAAGGTTGGGGAGAAAGTCTTTTCGACGCTTGGGGGAGACTTAAGAGTCTTCAATGACAGTTCCCTCATCATAATTTACCGAATTGGATGTTGCTTCAACGTTTCTATCATGGGCTCCGTGGTCCTCTTAGAGAATCTATTGTTAACGCATCTGGAGGGATGTTTTTGAAGACGACTATGGAAGAGGCCAATATTTTCTTACATGAGCTATCACAACACACTCCTCATTGGGGAAGTGGCCAAAGTTCAGGAGATGGAGGCTATTTTTAGAGGATACGTACCCCAATTATAAAGTTTCTTTTGTCTACCGTCTGTGAAATGCAAAAAGAGAAGTCGAATGTAGAGGCTTCCAATCAGTTATGAATTGCCCAAGCAATGCAATCTTTTGCATCCACTTCTGTTCCAAATATTCATACTTGTGAGTTTTGCTATGGTCCACACCCTACTCAACAATGTGCAAAAATTCAACAATTGGAGCAATTGAATGCCATCCACTCTTCCCACATCAACCGAGCTCCTTATCACATCGCCAACCATTATCCTTCTACCCCTCAAGCCCATGAACATCACTCTTTTATTCAAGAAGAATCCTTCCATCAAACCCAACAAGATTTTCCACAACCTCAAATTTCTCTACCACCCCAAGAATCTTCGATTGAGTTGATGTTGAAGCAAATCATGGAGAATCAAGAGAAAGATCGAGCTTACATCCAAAGTCTCGAACTTAAATTGGCTCAAGTTAACCAACCTCAATCTATACTTATCCAACCTCAACCCGTTCAAGAGGTGGAGGTGAATGCTTTACTTTGCGAAGTGGAAAAGAAGTTGACGGACCCGAGTTGTTGGAGGAGAGACTTTCTAACGAGAATGAGGGAGATGTTGACAATATAATTGAAGGAGGGGATATGGAGGTTGAGCAATCCATTGATGAGGTGAAAGAGGATGATGTTGTGATTGAGATGCCTAATGATGAGGAGAAAGAAGATTTGGAGAGACCCGAGGAGATTGTGAAGGAGAATGATCTTGATCAACCCACGGGGCAGTTGAAACCATACCGACCACCGATTCCATTTCCCGGAAGATTGGTTCAACACAATAGTGATGAGAAATTCTCCAAGTTTATTATGATGTTGAAGAAGCTTCAAGTTAATATACCATTTCTAGATGCCATGTCGGAGGTTCCTTCATTCAAGAAACATCTCAAGGACCTCTTGACAAACAAGAGAAGAATCAAGGAGACATCGATCGTTCATCTCACGGTTCGTTGCAACGTTATTACGGGAAGCAAAACTCCCGAGAAACTAGTCGACCCCGGTAGTTTCCCCATACCATGCTTAATTGGGGAAATGAAGATCGATAAAGTACTTTGTGATTTGGGAGCGAGTGTGAGTATCATGCCACACTCCATATGTAAGAGGCTCAATCTCGACGATTTGACCCCCACGACAATCAATTTACAACTTGCTGACATAATTATTAGAAGGCCATTAGGGATTCTAGAAGATGTTCTAATTCAAGTGGGAAGTTTTCTCATCCCTTGTGACTTCGTTATTCTTGAGATGGAGGAAGATTGGAATATTCCTATTATTCTTGGTCGAACCTTTTTGGCTACTGCAGGGGCAATAATAGATGTGAAAAGAGGCCGCTTGTCTCTTCATGTGGGTAGAGATCATATCGTTTTTGACATCGATCCTTCAAGGATGAAATCCCAAAAAGAATCCCCTTTTAAGGCCAATGCGGTGGTAGACATCTTGGATGAGCCCCAAAAAGAGTCCTGCTTTCTTGAAGTTGAGCCCGATGACTGGGGAGAAATCAAATACATAAGGGCTTCACATCCAAATCCAAGTGAATTTGAGGACATCTACAATGATCATCCTCTCAAGATCATTCCATGGAGGAAGGAGATTTCTTTAAGTGAAACCTATGTTGTGTGCAACAAAGTCAACGAGATGATTCTCAAAGGTCCTAGGCCCGGTAAACCACCAAACACCGAGTTGGAGTTACTTTCTACTTCTATATCCTCATGGCCTACTAAGTTTTTGAGGAAGCGAGCTTCGTTTATGCCCAAGGCTATGAAGTGTTGGAAGAGAAGAAGGAAGCGTTGGTGGAAGAAACCAAGGAAAATGCTACCCGAATTTCCTAGATGGATGACTAGACCACCGGAAGAGTGCCCCAAGTCATCCACGAATCTCTTTGAGAATCGTGGGAAAAAGAGGAAGAAGAATTGGTGGAAAAGATTTATGATGTTTTTGGTTTGTGTCCCAAGGCTTCCAAGAATCAAGTAAGTAATTAGGTCAAGCTAGGGACCTAAAACAAGCGCAAGCGCTTTATGGAAGGCATCCCATAATTTTTGAGGTTATTCGTTCAAATTTTAATTTTTGCATTTTTCTAATTTTGTTTCTTTTTCTTCTTTTAAATTTTTCTTGTTAGTTTACTTTAGGTTTTCTATTTTTCTTATCTTTTTATTTTCTTTATTTCTTTATTTTGTAATTTGAGGTATTAGTATAGGTTCAAAAGAAAACGTTTGAAAAAAAGGAGGAAAAATGATGTGAAAAAGAGAAAAAAAAAAGAGATGGAGTTGAAAAATAAGAGAATTGAAGTTGGGAGTGAAAGAAGTAGGTCAGTAGGTGTGAGTGAGTGAGGTTTAAAAGAAAATCAGTGTTGAAGAAGAGTTTAAGAATTAGGAATTCTGAAATTAAGAGTGAGGAAGTGTAGAAAATTCAAGTTTGGAAGGAACGAATTTTAGGAGTTGGATTACTTTTGGAGTGTTGGAAATGCTAGGAAGAGTGCCAGCAGCAGGTAGCAGGCGCTACCCAAGCGGTGGCACCCGCTATGAGAAGCTACAACAATCAGCAGAGGCCCTCCAGAACAAGGTAGCGGCCACGAGAAGGAGGATAACGCCCGCGAAGAGCACGCCCAGCAATTCCAGAATTTCGAGGTGTCGCGCCCGCGAAAGTGTCGGTCACGCCCGCGACCTGAAACTGTTCTGCGAATTATTCTAAGCTCTAAAATTCCCGACTTCTAACCCTATTTTCTCATTTCTTTCTCTCACAAACTCGATTCCCTCTCTCTCTACAGCCTAACAATCGCGACCCACTCCATCTTACACCCTTCAATCCCTCACGATCATCAATTTGACCCTCACTCCTTCCTCCATTTTCGAATCCAAACCCTAATTCTTCTCAATTGCTGCGCAAATCTGCTGTTGGGGTCCAGTTTTTTGCCCAAAATTATCCCAAGTGTGCTCATTTAGCAAGCAATTCGATTTCCACAGATCAAGTAAGGTAATTCCCTTGTGTTTTGTGTGATTTCCGTTTCATTCTTACTTGTTCTGTGTTTGTGTGTTCTATTGTTGTTTTGCATTCGTAGGGACATACACATGCATTTGCTTCACTGTGCACACGAATTGCTCTGCTATGGCCACTGTCCTCTGAGGTTTTCAAAGTGTTGGTGTGCTGTTGAATTTCATCTCCCTCGGTCCAGATTGAGGTAACCTTCTACCATTGCTAGTGATTTCTGATTTTTCAAGCTCATTTGGTGTGTTCTTATGCTGGATTTTTCGATTTCTTTGAGATTAGGGCACCTAATTGAATCCTCTAGCATCATAGTCTTTCGAACTAATTCACCATCTTGATAAGACCGGTTAGGAGAGTTGTTTCACCCTCAATTCCCGCCCCAATGAATGAGATTCGGGGTTGATGTTAGCCAGTGTCAATGTAAATGTGTAAATAGTTTGTCTTTAGTTAGTTCTTTAGCTACTGTCCTGTAGATATTTTTGTTTTTGTTCTTTTTCTTTTTATGCATGCGAACTATCATACTTAGGATGTTCTTCTTGATTATCTCTAACCCAAAGTGTGATGTTTTCCTGGATCGCGGATCGAGTTGTTTTAATTGAAGATCTCGAGGTAACCTCTTTCCACTCCCTTTGGTTGTGTATATTCTTGATCCATGTTGCATGCTTGATTTTCTTTTTGGGTGGCGAGCCCCTTTTAGTGTCAGTGTTGGGGTTATATTGCAGTTGGAGCTGTGTGGGCTCTGGTCGCCACCACTTGCTTGCTAATTGTTTTTGTTTGTTTACTTTTTGTAGGTTCTCTACCCTTTCATGTGACACCTTTCCCACAATGAGGACATTATGGAGTTTTAAGTGTGTGTGTGTGTGTGTGTTGGGGGGGGGAGATATTCTGTTTCAAGGGTAGATCACCTAGCTTTTTGTTTTTCCTAGTTTTTGCTTAAATCTGAAAATTTTTCGTGAAAATGAAAGGAAAAAAGGAAAAAATTCGTGAAAACCCCCTAAAAGTTTTTCTTTTTCTTTGAAGATGCTTTCATTCACAGTTATGTAGGTAGTTGTCTAATTGGCCGATCCAATCGTTTAGAAGCGGCCGATATGGATAATGATAGGCCTTAGGAAGGATTTCTGCCATGATATATCTCTATTAGACCTTGACATGGAATGAGAAAGCAAAGTCCTCACTTCTTACACGCCCCGATTGTGATTTTCTTTCTCAAAGTTAGACGGTCTTAATTGTTTAATGCTCTTGCTCGTCTTAATTAATGAATTAATTAATTACTGTCGGTCCCCCCGATGAGGGTTGGTATGGGTGAACGACACCCATGCCCCTTAAGTATAATGTTTACGTATGGAGTAACCCGAATCAGGGAGGGTAACCCTTTGAGAAGGCCGGTCTGATTCCCGAAAAACCCAACGCCAACGCCCTAAATTTTACAAAATGAATTGAGAGTGACGCTTAATAAAGAAAGAAAAGAGTGCAAAAAAGAAAAAAGAAAACAGAATAAAGAGGAAAGAGGAAAAAGGAAAGATACAGCAAAAGAAAAAGAAAAAGTTGTGAAAGAAAAAGAAAAGAGAAGTTGAAAGAAAAATAAAGAGTGAAGTTAGGATGGACGATAATCCCGAGCTTGAGCATGAAAATGGCTTTGATTGTCTAGCTTAGGTTAGAAAGGATCGATTAGGGCACAATTGCACTTGTGCACGAGGATTCTTGCTCATCATGAAGTGTCGGGGTTGAAAACCTCAAGGATTGGCAGTTTTCCAACCTTTGTGTCCTTGTTTGTTCATATTTGCTTCTTCCATTTGATTGTTGAGGCGGGTTGGGGAACTAAGTGCATGATTGGGGATGAGAATATCTTCTTCTCCTTTGTTTTCTTTTTGTTTTTGGTTTTTCACCTTTTCTTCTTTCCCCTTTTTCTTTCATGGCTTTTGTGGGTATAGTCGCTACAAACCCTCACGAGACCACCTCGTCCACCTAGGCTGCCAGGGGGTTTAAAGGGCTTGGTGCATACGCTAAATGCATTCGTTTCCTCCCACGATAAAGGAGTTGGTGTTTAGTTTTTTTTAAGTTTATTTTTGTTTTGTTTTGCTTGGGACGAGCAAAAGTTCAAGTGTGGGAGGTGTTTAGGCCTGATTTTTGGCCTAAATATCGCCTTTTAGCTTGCTATTTTTGCTCGATTTCGAGTCTTTTTCATTGTTTTTACTAGTGTTTTAGTTGTTTTGTAGGTTTTCGCACTTTTGAAGCAAAAGCAACGAAACCGGGCTAAAATGAGGCTTTTTAGGGAATCTCGAGCGATTTCTCAAGCCAAGCCGACCGAGAGCCGAAGCGGAGACGACCCGGGAGCACCTTTCCTAAGTTTGAATCAGATCAGGGGGGTAACACCCGCTCTGATCCTGTAGTGGGCATTCTGAGCCAAGGAAAGAAGCATCGGGAAGAAGCGGCGGTATCGCGCTGTCGCAGGTGGTGACACTCGCTACAAGCCAGTTGCCCCCGTTACATCTCACGTGCCGACCGCTTCACAGTTGCCAAGCGCGGATCACTCAGCTGGCCAGAGGCAGGTCGCCCCCGCGACCATGCCAGGTTGCGCCCGCGAACCTGCGTAACTCTGAATCGCCATGCACAATTCTCACTCGTTGCCCGCGACCTCCTGCTTTTTAGCGTGCGTTTTCTAGCCAAAGCGACGTTGCATTAGGAAACTTCCTTGCCTAGTATATATTCCAAGAGTGACGATTTTTAGAGGGAGCTTTGAGGACCAAGACTTCTACATTCAGCTTTGTATTAGTGAGTTTTAGAGAGAGATTAGTGAGAAATTAGCTTGGATTAATTTAGGGTTTGTTGGATTGTGGATTGTATTCAAGATTTGAGAATTCAATCAATAGAGAGATTGTTGGATCATCGTTTCCCTTGCTTTTCCTTGTTCATTTCAGCTTTTGATAAGTATTCTCTTCCCTTAAACTCCTTTATTAATCGCTTTGCTTAATTACTTGCTTGTTGAATTGTTCTTGCTTGCTACTTTCATTGCTTTGATTGCTTTTTGGTTGTTTGATATTAGAATTCATGCTTAGGGTTGGTTTGGATGTTGTTAGTTTAGTTTTGATGATTACTAGTGGCTAGAAACCCCATGGGTTAAGTGGTAATTAAGGGTGTGAATGGGTGATTAGGTTTGGGTTAGCAATTTTAGTGAGTAATTAGTTGGGAAATCACTTTCCCACTCCAATCCTTCCCTCAAGTGGAGTGTATTTGTGTCCGAGAGTTCCCCTATACATCCGACACTTGCGTTGGAAGGTTGGAGTTGGGATAGTTAATGCTCACCCACGAAAGTGGAAAGAGGTTAACTAGGGAATTCCGTTTCATTAACCCTCCGGGTCTGTGGTGGACTTTGGGGAAGTTAATCCGAACTATCCACGAGAGTGGAAGCTCGGCGGGTATTTTCTAATGGAATTGCCACTTGATTCACCGTCCATGTTGCTCCCTTGTTGCAAAACCCATGTCCTTATTCTTGTTTGCACCCTGAAAACCCTCCGAAGCCCATTTTCTTACCATGACCGACCTTAGTTTTCTCGGTTGTGTTGTAATCCCCTTTCGGCCAATTTCCTTACCTAGTGATCTCAATCCCAACCTCGACCTAGATTCTATGACCAAGGCCCCTCACTCCTTGAGAGAAACGATAAATTAAAATTGGGTTATACAAACCACGTTACAATAAGCTTCTTCTTCCTTCTTGATGGAAAACGTTCCTTCCTCAAACGTAGCCAAACCAAGTCTTCGGGCTTGTAGATGATGCCCCGACGGTGCTTATTGGCCCTTGCCTTATAAAGTTCGTTGGTCTTCTCAAGTTTGGCCCGTATTTGTTGATGAAGTTTTTGAACCTCCTTAGCCTTCTCGCTATCCTCAAAACTCACTCTCGACTCTAAGACTATGCTTGGGAGGAAGGTAGGGGGGTTAGGAGAGGTTAAGGAGGGTACTTACTCCTCTTCACCCCTGCTTGGGAAGAGAGTGAAAAAGGGTAGGGAGAGTAAGAAGGAGGAGGGAGAGTAAGAGGGAGTTAGGTTTACTCCCCTTTACCCCTCTTAACCCTTATTTTTTTTAACACCCCAATTTGGGGTGTAAAGAGGTGTTAATTTAAAGGGAAATTGGATTCTAATAATATGAACCTTTGGCTATATAAGACTTAATAATACGAACTTTCAATTTGGTTCTGAATAATACGAACATTGACCCCCTGTTGCCCCCAGTAACACGCCACCGAGTTACCCTTTTCTTGACTCGTCGGGAAAATGAGCTGGCCGTGGCGGCACGTTTTCTTTGATGTTTGACCATGCCATGTCACCCATTGACTTAAAAATTCGCCACGTCACTTAATTTTTCCCTCTTCCCTTTGTTTCCACGTCTGCACCCTTTCTCTTTCTCTCTCCCCCTCTCTCGCTTCCCCTCCTCTTCTTCGATCCACTAGACAACCATGCCCATAGCTTCTCCTTATCATTCTCGCTGCTCTCCTCCTCCTCCTCCTACTTCTTCTTCTCTCAACACTTCCAATGGCCTTCTGAATATGTTTGATGGCTTTCGAAATCCTTTTAGAATCCTTCGTTCAATTCAAACAAATTCAAATCTTGAAAATGGCTTTGATTGTCTAGCTTAGGTTAGAAAGGATCGATTAGGGCACAATTGCACTTGTGCACGAGGATTCTTGCTCATCATGAAGTGTCGGGGTTGAAAACCTCAAGGATTGGCAGTTTTCCAACCTTTGTGTCCTTGTTTGTTCATATTTGCTTCTTCCATTTGATTGTTGAGGCGGGTTGGGGAACTAAGTGCATGATTGGGGATGAGAATATCTTCTTCTCCTTTGTTTTCTTTTTGTTTTTGGTTTTTCACCTTTTCTTCTTTCCCCTTTTTCTTTCATGGCTTTTGTGGGTATAGTCGCTACAAACCCTCACGAGACCACCTCGTCCACCTAGGCTGCCAGGGGGTTTAAAGGGCTTGGTGCATACGCTAAATGCATTCGTTTCCTCCCACGATAAAGGAGTTGGTGTTTAGTTTTTTTTAAGTTTATTTTTGTTTTGTTTTGCTTGGGACGAGCAAAAGTTCAAGTGTGGGAGGTGTTTAGGCCTGATTTTTGGCCTAAATATCGCCTTTTAGCTTGCTATTTTTGCTCGATTTCGAGTCTTTTTCATTGTTTTTACTAGTGTTTTAGTTGTTTTGTAGGTTTTCGCACTTTTGAAGCAAAAGCAACGAAACCGGGCTAAAATGAGGCTTTTTAGGGAATCTCGAGCGATTTCTCAAGCCAAGCCGACCGAGAGCCGAAGCGGAGACGACCCGGGAGCACCTTTCCTAAGTTTGAATCAGATCAGGGGGGTAACACCCGCTACAATCCTTGTAGTGGGCATTACAAGCCAAGGAAAGAAGCATCAGGGAAGAAGCAAGCAGCTGTCGCGCCTGTCACAAGGCTGGTGACACTCGCTACAAGCCAGTTGCCCCCGTTACATCTCACGTGCCGACCGCTTCACAGTTGCCAAGCGCGGATCACTCAGCTGGCCAGAGGCAGGTCGCCCCCGCGACCATGCCAGGTTGCGCCCGCGAACCTGCGTAACTCTGAATCGCCATGCACAATTCTCACTCGTTGCCCGCGACCTCCTGCTTTTTAGCGTGCGTTTTCTAGCCAAAGCGACGTTGCATTAGGAAACTTCCTTGCCTAGTATATATTCCAAGAGTGACGATTTTTAGAGGGAGCTTTGAGGACCAAGACTTCTACATTCAGCTTTGTATTAGTGAGTTTTAGAGAGAGATTAGTGAGAAATTAGCTTGGATTAATTTAGGGTTTGTTGGATTGTGGATTGTATTCAAGATTTGAGAATTCAATCAATAGAGAGATTGTTGGATCATCGTTTCCCTTGCTTTTCCTTGTTCATTTCAGCTTTTGATAAGTATTCTCTTCCCTTAAACTCCTTTATTAATCGCTTTGCTTAATTACTTGCTTGTTGAATTGTTCTTGCTTGCTACTTTCATTGCTTTGATTGCTTTTTGGTTGTTTGATATTAGAATTCATGCTTAGGGTTGGTTTGGATGTTGTTAGTTTAGTTTTGATGATTACTAGTGGCTAGAAACCCCATGGGTTAAGTGGTAATTAAGGGTGTGAATGGGTGATTAGGTTTGGGTTAGCAATTTTAGTGAGTAATTAGTTGGGAAATCACTTTCCCACTCCAATCCTTCCCTCAAGTGGAGTGTATTTGTGTCCGAGAGTTCCCCTATACATCCGACACTTGCGTTGGAAGGTTGGAGTTGGGATAGTTAATGCTCACCCACGAAAGTGGAAAGAGGTTAACTAGGGAATTCCGTTTCATTAACCCTCCGGGTCTGTGGTGGACTTTGGGGAAGTTAATCCGAACTATCCACGAGAGTGGAAGCTCGGCGGGTATTTTCTAATGGAATTGCCACTTGATTCACCGTCCATGTTGCTCCCTTGTTGCAAAACCCATGTCCTTATTCTTGTTTGCACCCTGAAAACCCTCCGAAGCCCATTTTCTTACCATGACCGACCTTAGTTTTCTCGGTTGTGTTGTAATCCCCTTTCGGCCAATTTCCTTACCTAGTGATCTCAATCCCAACCTCGACCTAGATTCTATGACCAAGGCCCCTCACTCCTTGAGAGAAACGATAAATTAAAATTGGGTTATACAAACCACGTTACAATAAGCTTCTTCTTCCTTCTTGATGGAAAACGTTCCTTCCTCAAACGTAGCCAAACCAAGTCTTCGGGCTTGTAGATGATGCCCCGACGGTGCTTATTGGCCCTTGCCTTATAAAGTTCGTTTGCTCACTTGATGGAATATATAAAAGTTGCAAGGGGTTAAATTTTACTAAAAATTCCATCAATATTTATTATAAAATTTATCATAAATTTATTAATATCATTGAATTTTTTATATATTTTTTAAATTTATTACTATCTTACATAAATTCATTGTATAAAAATTGACCTATTTTAATGCATATGCTAAACCAAGTTAGGTCCTCCACAGCATAGGATATAATTTGCATCAGCATAACCCTAAGTTTGACAATTTGTAATCCTACAATTAGTTGTAGATGCTAAATAAATTTCATTGAACGATTAATTATAGTCCATAATTACCCCTAAATACGTGAATGAGGACGATGATATGTGTTTTGAATTAGGATGATTAATAACCATCTTCAATTGTCCATAGTTCACATTTTTGTAACTTTCAATAATATTTTCTCTAGGGATTATATATTTATCAACTATAAGATTATAAAACTTATTAGCTGGAGCAACAAATATAAATAATATCCTAACTTTAGCAATTATAGTAGAGTGAGCATGTTATACATAGTTTTATATTTATGAAAAAAGATAAATAAATAATTATTTTTATATAATTTATAAGTTGTAATTAGATCCATCAAAGTAATAAAATATACATTTATAATAATTTAAATATGCTTATATTTAATTTTTTGAGTGATTTAATTAAAATTTAAGATGATTATTGACTAGCTTGGATCAAAATGCTTATCATTTTGTATTAAATATACACATATATACATATGCATTGAGCGATTGAAAAAAAAAAAAAAAAACCTATTTATATCCTAGGTGGCCTTAGCCGAATGGCTGAGATTGAAGCCCTAGTAAATTAAGTCTCACATTCTATTCCCCACTTGGATATAAATGCCTATTGTTGAAAAAAAAAGGAAGGAAAACAAAACTATAACGTTAATCATGTCCATTAAAAATTAGAAGAAAAACTAAACTAGGACAATGATACACATCTTGACTCAAGATGGTTAATAACCATTTTGAATTGTCCATATTTCGCATTTTGTAACTTTTAATAATATTTTCTCTAATAGTTATATATATTTATCAACTACAAGAGTATAACACTTATTAACTAGGTCAAAAAATATAGATAATAACCTAATTTTATCAATCAAAGTAGAAAATACACATTTTATGTATAGTTTTATATTTATGAAAAAATATAAATAAATAATTATTTTTGTATTGTTTATAAGTTGTAATAACACTTAAAGTAATGAAACATACCTTTATAATGCTTTGAATATGCTTACATTTAACTTTATAAATAATTTATCATTTTTGAACTAAACATTAACACCCCCCTCTCTTTCTTTAAAACAACCAACAAAAAAGGGAAAGAAAACAAGCTCAACCATATCCATCAAGATCGAACTATTGAAAGATATTCATTATCCCGAAGATAACTAGTAGCTAGCAAGATTAGCCTTGAAGCCATGTTTCATTCGAAGGATAATAGAGATATTGGGAACAATAGGATGTCCTTGCACTGGTTGAATACGATATTTACTGATTATGGCCATCGCAGCAGCTTTCATAACAACCAAGGACATATTTTTTCCTAAGCAAATCCTTGGACCTGTATTGAATGTGACGAACTTATGCGCTGGCACATACTTAATATCCCCGGTGTCCAATAACCATCTCTCCGGCTTGAACTCATTGCAATCTTCACCCCATATAGATTTCATTCTTCCCATGGCATACGCGCTGAAGATAATTTGCACACTTGGATCCACTTGGTGCCCACTTGGTAGAGTATCTACTTCAGCTGGAGTCTTGATATTAAATGGAACTGGTGGGTACAGTCTTAAGGCTTCGAGTATCGCAGCATGGAGATAGATTAATTTCTTGTTGAATTCTCCGAAGTTTGTTGAGAATATTTCATACAGATCTCCCATAATCATGTCATCATGGAGGTGGGATTTTACTTGTGCTATTGCTGCATCAAGCTCTTCCTTGACCTTGGAAAGGACATGAGGATGTGTTGACAGAAGATAGAATAACCAAGATAAAGCTGCACTGGTACTATCTAAACCTGCAAGGAAAAAATTCACAACCGTATCTCTCAAAACTTTATCACTATTACATCCAAATTTTGCATCGCCCTTAACTTCATCCATGTATAATGTCATTAGGTCAAGCCCAAACTCATTATTGTTTGTTGATTTGCATGGCACGACTTGGGAATTATTCTTGCTGCTCAACTCTTCTTCCTTTCTAGATATGCACCCATAGACAAAATCGTCAATGATTTTCCAAGCTTCCTTGTACTTCTTCTCTTGCCCTATACCAAGCCACCTTTGGAATTTCCACACACATGTTGGCACCACATGGCGGTACAAAATCCCCTCTTCAGCGTCATGTAAAGCGTCATAAGCAAGGGCTTGGCGAATCAATAGACAGAGTGCCTGGATCATAGCCCATGACGACGGTAGTAATCGTATCAAATGTGTACTTTCCAAACACATTCTGTAACTCAATTTCCAATCCATGCTTAAAGGCATGGTCGAAGATTGGAATAAGCCCGAACTCTATCTTTTCCCACATCTTCTTGACCAAGAAACGATTGAACTGGCGGTGAGAAAACACCAATTCAGCCATCTTTCGGTGATACTTCCACATTTCTGAATCGACACTAAAAATCCCATCTCCAAGGATGTCGAATATCTCTTTGAAGTTGGGGCCCTTGGGATAGTTTGTAAAGTTCTTGCTGAATACATGGAGTGAGTTGGCAGGATCAGCTGTGACTAGATACTTCATATTGGTGAACCAAGGACCCGTACAAAGGAAATTTAATTGACTTATTTCCAAGACTTCAACGGCATAGTCATGAGCTCTATTAACATTTTTTAGGAGTGCAGGAAGCATACCAACAAGAGGCCATTTAGTTGGAAGCACATTTTTTGTGCGAAAGAAATATGTAAAGAGAAACAGAAAGGAAGAAACAAATACAATGAGCTCAAAGCACCACAAGTAGTTGTTGGGATGCATTTTGAGCAAGGATGAAAGGGAGAGCAATATACAATTTACTTGCTTTTGGGGGTATGGTTCATATCTTTGCAAACAGGTCATCTTCCCTTATATAGAAACATGTGGACCATGTTGGTGCATGATTCATATTTACCCGCTTTTATGCAGATGCTTCGTCATATAAACAAATATCTGTGAATTTGAAAAAGCATTACATTAGTATCTCAAGTAGTGTCAGATCTAGACATTTAAGTTAGATGATGTCCAATATATTTGTTATTATATAAGCTCTTTTAAATAATTGAAATAAATAAATAAATTAATTAATTAAAAATAGATATCTAACGGCGTATCCACAAGTTTAACAAAGTTTCAGTTCATCATAAATAAATTAAAATTTCAAATTAGATATTTATATCCTAAACTTGTCCAAGTAGATTGGAAGAGTTGGGGCTAAGGCATAAGTCACTAACCAGTTTAAATCCTAAATATTTCATCAGCATCTTTTGTCTTAAGACATGCACGTACCTGATTAATGAGAAATAGATTAACAACATGTTTGCATAATTCATTTGATGATTATATTTCAACAATCAATATTTTTAGCTGGTGGCTTCTCACTCTCAAAATTGTCTACTCATCACATCTTTAAAACTATTAGTATGAAATAATTAGTAGCAGCGCCGACAGCTGGTCGCAATGCATCGATAGTTAAAATAACTATCTAGAGAGGGACAAAAGATATGAATAGAGACTAAAAGTGAGAAAATTGAGAATGAATATTGACATATACATAATTAATATTAATTCATTAACTTGTGTTTTTTCTAAAATAATTTGGTAATATTTTAGGGCTTTGGATTTTACTAAATTTGTTACTGCTATTTTTCAAGTTGTTTTTAGGGTGACTTGTACCAGCTAAGAAAATTTAAATGGGCCATTTGATATGGGCTGACGAACAGAACTTGCCCCAGTAGGTGCATAAATTAAGTATGGGCAGATAAAATTTAAATTTGGTCAAGTTGGTTCACTTCATTTTTGTTTAAATGAGCCATTTGATATACAAACGTATCAATCAATCTGGGGGACGGTTTAATTATATGTGGAAATTAGTCATTCAACGTAGCATTTTTTTCCCCTATTGTATGCTGCTTCGCTGCTATGTGCAACTTCTATAGCATTTTTAATGCAAATCTAATTTTTGGTCAAATTAGGTTTAGGTTAGGTAGGTTAAATCTATATCTATTTAAATGGCAATGAGACCCCCTCAAATCTCTTCCCTCCCCCATCTCTTAAATCTCATTAATCAGACAATATCAGCCATTGAGTTTATCCAATATAAAATCTACACCATTCATTCAAAAAAATAACTTCCCAATTATTAATTTATTTCTTCTTAATAATCCAAATAAAAAGCAAACAACAAAAAGAATAAAACAAAAAAAATAAATAATTAAGTAAATGAACAATAGAATTAGTTATTTTCTATGCATACTCCTATTTCAAGTAAAATTGCTGTCAGTTATATAGACTTCTATTTCAATTAAAATTGCTGCCAGTTTATCTCTAGATAAACTATTTAAATCTATATATATATATATCTATATCTATATATTATAAAGACAAAAAAAAGTATAGAATCATTAATAATTCAGTGTTTTTTTTCTAATAACACAAACCAACAATAAAACATAGAAATCACTTCGTAATAATTTATAGTTTTTTTTTTTCAATTATAGTTTTTTTCTAAAAAACTAGTTAGGAGAGAAAAGGAAATGATAGGATTGGTTTGAGTTAATTATTTGTTGGGTGGAAATATTAAAATTTGAATATTTTGGGAAAAATTCGGATGAAAAATCTATACTCAAACCCATTTTTTTTCTGGGTTGGACAATCTCGATATTTTAAATCGGACAAAATTTTGCCAACTCTAATTGAAATTCTATAAAGAAAAAATCTCCCATATCTAAAACACCACCTCCCATATGCCAGCCAGTTTTCCACCACATCTAATCCTCTATGCATCCCTCTCTATCTAGTGCTGCAATTTATGCTTTGTTATCTACTTGTTAAGTTGTTATCAAGGCCATTTTCTCCGTCATGGAAATGCTTTATTGACCACGTGGGTTGGCAACCTACATGACATGCCCATATAATAAATATGACATGGCATTTGGTAAAATGAGCTGGATGTAGGTTTGGAAACTTGCAATTACTCCCTCCGTTCTATATTCTTGTTCTTTTATACGGTTAGCAGCTTACGGTGTCACATCATACCATACCATTTTATATTCCACCACAATTTACTACAACCTAATACAATCTACTTTTCTAATTTAATTTATCTTTTTATTAAAAGTTAAACTTTCCATATTTCACCATAACCCACAACAACTTTCCCCAACCCACCACAATCCACTGTATTTTCTCCACACCGCACCACACCGCACCGTAGCCAGGCGTATAAAAGAACGGGGCATTGTCATAATTTTAACTTTTATGGTCTCTAATGTTAGTCTTTGATTCACAATTTCTTACATAATATGTTATTAACAATTACAATATTATATTTTTCGATAATATTTTTGGTTACGAATTTATTGGTGGTAATTTTATATAACAACACATTGTATATATATAGATAATTTATGGTCAAAATTTTTAAAATTTGATTAGAAATTTCTAAAGACAACAATAATATAGAAAGAAGTGTTCGGCCTCGTTCCGAGCCGAAATTCTTCTATTTTTTAGGGTATATTTGCTTGTTTTAACCCCTATTTATATATTAGATATAATGATTTGGTGGTTTGTAGAAAAATAAGGAGTTAGAAGAAGTTTGGGCTTAATTGAAGGTTTTTAGGGAATCCCGAGCTATTTTCCGAGTCAAACCAAGTCAACCCAAACCGAGAGCCGAGGCGAAACCGAAGCCGGAAATTTCATATCAAGATTGGCGCAAAACAGGGGAACAGTACAAACTCAAAGGTTTGAAATACGTGTGCCTTCACCCTTTGGATCATAACTCCTTCGTTACAACTCCGATTGGTCTGAAATTTTGAGAGCTTAAAGTACACACCGAGAGCTTTCCATCGTTATCTTACGGGCCTAAAACAGAGTTCGGATGAAGAAGTTATGCGCGTTTGAAGTCGGCAGGGAAAAGCTGCCCAGAACAGTGGCTCGCCCGAGCCATCTGCTGGCTCGCCCGAGCCATCTGCTGGCTCGCCCGAGCCAGGCTTCTGGGGCAACAAAGACAAGCGGAAGAGCGGACGATGAGGCTTGCTCGCCCGAGCCACCCCAATGGCTCGCCCGAGCCACTCTGTCTGCAGAAAAATTACTGCGCGTGCTGCGATTTGTTTCTAGGGTTTTGGGTTGTATTTTTCCTTCTTCTATAAATACCCACTTGTATTCATCCAAGTAAAATCAATTAGCCTAGGTAATTTAGGAGTAGAATTAGATTTATTGCTTTCCTTTATTTGCTTTAATCTCTCTTTAATTGTTCTTCAAATTTTCAATTGTTCTTCATTGTTCTTCAAGCTTTCTTTGATTTCTAGCATTAGTATTCAACTTTCTCAAGCTTTCTCAATCTCTCTCAAGCTCTCTCTTGTCTTCATTGAAGTTTTTTACAAGTTTTTTTTCTCTCTCTCTCTCTCTCTCTCTCTCTCTCTCTCTCTCTCTAATCTCACTACAAGAAAACTGTTCAATAACGACGGGCAAACCCGTCTTAAAAGATGCAAAACCCTTCGTAAATGATCATCTACGACGGGCTATGGACCCGTCGTCAGCCGTCGTAGATGGTCTCGCCGTTATTGATCATTTACGACCATCCCGTCGTAGATGTAAACTAACCAATTAAGACAGGACTTTTTTCCCGTCGTAGATGAGCATAAACAATTAAGACGGGTTATATATCCCGTCGTAGATGTAGAGCAACAACTAAGATGGGATTTACGGCCTCGTAGATGGATTCCAGCAAATAAGAGGGTATATTTCATGTCAATTGAGACAGGTATTTTGCATGTCGTAGATGCATCTAAGAGGACTTTTTTATCCTATATATTCATTCATTCATAGAATTCTATTATATTGTCATTAATATCATCTAAAGTGTTTTAAACCTGTCATTTTATATAATACATTTTACATTTAATCATAATAACATAGTTACTACAAGGAAAATAAAATTATAAGTATCACAACCTATGAATTAATAATCACTTAAATAATGATAAGTATGAGTGTCATTCTCATAAGATAGTAATATTTTCTAGCGCAGAGAACACTATAGATATAATATAACAAAAGATTACCTAGGGTATGAAGATCTATATAAACCAAAAGTTGTACCCCCAAAAATAGCCAGTAAATAGATTTTGTTGGGATAATGGGTCAGCTGAATCTTGATTCAACAGGCTAGTTATGGCATCTGGCATTTTCTTGTCTTTCATCATCGTCTTCCAGTATTCTTCTGGACTTATTCTTGCTTCAATTTTACTCCCAAACTGCTGCAACAAGTAAAGGATAACTTACCGTTAGTAAAACACAAAAGGAGAAAGGATGATGATTTTTAAAAGGATGGGAATGGAAAGGTAGAAAGGATGATCACCTAATAGGCAGCCCTGAAAAAAAGGCACACATGTATAACAAATGAATTCGTCTTGAATAAAATACATCACAACATTAATCTGGGATGAAAATAGGATAGCTTGATAGCTAACAAAGGCAAATATCTTATTCCACTGGAAACAGAAAAACATAAGTAAAGGCTTTTTTTTTTAACTTTTCTTAATCCAGGGCATTCAATAGTACTAACATGGGACAAGAGGGTGACATGGGGTTCAAATAATGGGGGTTGGTGATTACAAGATTCAATACAATCAGACTATAATTCAAACCTGGAGGCCCTTCAAATAGCACAACCTCGGGTCTATTCAAATCAAATTTCCACCATGGGCAATTTCATTGTATCATATACTTCAGGACAATGCAGAGCCAAAAGTGTTGTAACTTTAGTTGTCTGCGCAAAAGAGGACCAAGGGATTAAAACCAAAACTAGGCTTAGAGAAAGGGAGTGGGAAGAGGTGCATTGTAGGAAGCCAAATTAAGTGAGAAAAGATTGACAATTTATGAATCTTGTATTCTATGATATCTCATCACCAGAAGAACCAACATGTAGATCAACAAGGCCAAATAAATGGACTCCTTCAATAATGTTATAATCTACTCGATCAAGGAGGAGAGAAATAGAGTTAAATTTCATAATAAACCAACACCAGTACTAACTCCTCTAATAAATGCACTGATGTATAGATTACAAACACTTAGTATACATAGTAGGACATAAAACCCAGGTCACATTGATTTGGAGGAGATTTTTTTTATGGAAATTGAAACATACAACACTTATTGATGGTATCGCAATGTGCAATCATCAATCTCACCACTAACACTGCCATCCTCCCTTGACTAAACAAACCACATAATCTCATTGCATCCTTGACACAAGTCTTACGCATAAACACACCTTGCCAAACTCAAAAAAGTAAAAATATTGTTTCTGAGTCAAAATCAAGCACACACTGCCAATTTGGATCAAATAATAGAACATAGGTCAATTGTAAGAGATACGTTAACAATAGCTCACACCACAAAATCAATAGCAACATATAATGCATAATGCAGCAGAAACCACGACAGACATATAAAAGGCTTAAAATTCAATAATCTCATGGTTTAATTATAGTCTTCCCTTCCCCTTGTTTTCTTCTAATTCTCTTACCCTTAAATTCACCACATTGTTCTTCTATTGCCAAAGCTATCCATCCCTGATCATCATGAGGAGCCCCTATATAATAATTGGGGGGAGGGGGATACAAAGAATAAATAAATAACTAAATGAGGCTACCAAAAAAAAGTTTTGACAACAATTTAATTAGTTGGTCTGTGTAAATTTTAATCAATATCCATCGCAAAAAGATAACAACAATTTAATAAGCTAAGACACATAAATTAAGTATAGATAATACAAAGATTGATAATTTATGTAAACCAAAATATAGGAGCAATGAAAGCATAAAAAATACAAAAATTGATAATTGGAAAATCATAATTTTTAAAATCTAGAATAAAATTTGATAATTGGAAGTGACATACTCAGCACTAGAATGTAGCAACTCATAGTAGCAGTAGGTAGCAGTAAAGTCAGCACCAGAAGAGCACCTCATGTGCACAGTTCAACACTCAAACAGATCAGAAAGACAAACTAGTGTATGACAACAAAATTGTGCAAAATCCCCTTTGAAACTTCACCAAATAGAATCCCAAGTCCTAAATGAACGTCATTCAACTCCAATCAATCCTTAACCCATCCAAACATATCACAACAGCATCAATACACCTTACAATCCTCATATAATACCCAAAAATCTCCAAATATGAACAAGAATTTTGGGCAGAAAATGGCACAAAATAGGGTTGAAAAACCCAACTAAATGCAACCAAAACCGACTTAAATCAACACCAAGCCTTCAAGCATGGTTCTCCACTCCTTCAACTTGACTTTAGTGACCCGAAATAATCATTCACACACCGAAACATCCACAGAAATGCACTGAAACAGTAGCAACAATGTGTAGCAGGGCAGAAACAGAAAACAAAAAATATAACTCTGAAAGTGAAACATATCATCAATGAAAGAAAAATTTCTTGATCCTCATTCAAAGAAAAAAAAAGATAAAAAGATATGAACATAGCACCAAATAGTCCAATGCTGTGTTCTGTGCAACAATACACTTTTGTTGCCCCTTAATTAATTAATGCAACAAAAGCTATTTTGCAGCCATAAAAGTTTCAAATTTGTTGTCATTTCTTGTTTTTCTTGTTGTGCTTTGATAATCCAAAACGAAATGAAAAAAAACATGCTCTAAGCCACCAAAATATTTGAGATGAAACACATATTACAGTGAACCCCATTAAAAACAAATGTTTCACAAGATTGTTGATTGTTGCGTAAACATTAGACACTAGTCATTATAGATATGTTCAATAGACTTAGACTGTCCAACTTTTCCCCAAGCAAGAAAACTATTAGGGAAGAATGAATAAGGAAGCAAAAACACTGAAGTTGTGAACTTACATGTTTGCAAGGAATTTCAAGTTTCTTGAGTTTAAGAGTTTGAGCCACAAGCAACTTTTGAAGGTCACTTGCACATGTAGATTCCAGCTTCTCAGCATCAGCTTCTACACCATTTCCCATCCCATTCAAGAACTCTAGTATCCCTACTTTCACTATTACATGCATCACTTCACAATTCAATCCCTTATAATTGGATAATGACTATGTTCCTCTGAACATATTCAAATTCCAAGACAACCATCGATATCACTCACCGAAACCCTACACCTCTAAATCATTAACATCAAATAATGGATATGGAATTCTGATTTCATTCTAAACAATTCAAAATGCAACCCCTTTTTGGGCAAACAAATCACACAAATTCATAATTAAATAAAGACATCTATCCTCCGAAATTCCCACTCTATTGAGATCTAATCAATCACAAAAAAAGAAAAGTTGACAGATTTACAATCTGAATAAGAAAAAAATTAGGGAGAAAAAAACTTGCACCATACAGACAAGCAATTTCGCTCAAAAACCCTAAGCCCATGAATCCTCAGACACAAACAAGGAAAATAATTTCTGGGTGTTGCTCTAGTCAGTCCAAAATCGCACTTCTGCTCTAGCTACAATGAAATGCCAACAAACAGTAGCGAAAATTAAGGCAATTAATTGTCCCATAATTAGACTTACCAACATGGGGAGACGAACTGGAGAAGAATCTGGATGGGGGAGGATTAAATGGTAGTAGAAGAACCAAAGAATGAGATGGACGACGGGAGCAGCCGATAAGAATGACAAGCAGATGAGAGTAGGGAGAGGCAGCAGATGGGAAGACGCAACAACAGATGAGAAATGCACCAGCAGATGAGAAGAAGAGATGAGAAACACAGCAGCGAGGCAGCAGAGGAGAATCAGGAGATGGGAGAAGGACGAAACAAAGTAGCAGCAGACAACCAGAGAAGGAGATCAGCGATGAGAATGACGGACAATTTTGGCTATGAGGAGATGGGCGATGAGAAGGAGCTCGGCGCACACCCAAGTGAGAGAGAGAATAGACCTAGGGCAGATGAGAGAGAATAGAGAATGAGAAAGCAAATGTTTTTATTTTATGTTTTTATTTTGGTAGTCAGATCAAAAATCACCCGCTTCATGGCAAATTTGGGAGCCCGCCTCATTTTCATTTAACATTTTGGCAAATTTGGGAACCCGCCTCATTTTCAGTTTACAACAAAGACGGGTGCTGGACAACAATTACGACAGGTTTTACAACCTGTCTTAAAAACCATAACATTAAAGACGGGGTAAAATCACGGGGTAAAATCCCGTCGTAATTGTGGTATCATCTAAGATGGGTTTTAGAACCCGTCGTTGACAGTGGTCGTAAATAAAGCCATTTCTAGTAGTGTCTCCATTGTTGACTTGTTTTCCAAGCTTTATTGTGTTAGCCACAATCAACTCCATTTTTAGTGGGGAGGAGGGTCAAGGAACTCCAATTCTACTTACTAGTGAGAATTTGGGGGATTCTTGGTAATCCAAACCACAATTTCTTGTTTGTTCGGGGGAAATTCAATTGTAGATTGAAGGTTTATTGAAGATTAGTCATCAAAGGTATAATTTCTCGTTCCCAATTTCATTTTCATTCATTGTCTTCATTCATGCCTTTTAATTGCTTTCATCTTTAAGTGCTTTCTTTATTGCTTTCTTTTAATTGCTTTCTTTATTATTATCATGTTTAGGTTAGATTTAAATGCTTTCTTTACATAATTTATCGCTTTCCGCACTTGAGAAAAACCCATTTACACGAACCGATTACCTTAATCAAGCCTCACACCCATCCCTGAGACCGACATCCCTAACTTATAAAACCACAAAAATTACAACCGAACAATGGCGCCGTTGCCGGGGATGGCGTTATTTGGTAGATTAGGCTATTGGTTTGTGTTTACATAGTTTATTGCTTTCTCGATTATGCTAGAAAAATGTTGCGAAAAAAATTGAATATCGAAAAAAAGTTAGAAAAGAAAAGAAAAAAATAGAAAATTAGAAAAATAGAAAAAAAAAAAAGAGTTATGGATAGTCCCCAATTCCCTCAATTTGAGCATGAAATATTTTGGAGGTATTTTGCTAGATTGCATGACTACCGTGTTCAATGTGAATTATATGGTATCTTTTATAATACATTATCTCTTTTGGGAATTGTTAGTGAGGGTGTGAATTATGAGACCCGAAACCTTTTAGATTATTACGGGTTTTCTTGTTTAGGTGAAGAAAAAGCATGGGAGTTACTTGAATGGTTGTCTAAGGATTCCTATGAGTTTGAACAACAAAATGTTAGTCCTAGCTTCCAACCTCCTTATGCACCACCCTTTGGGACCGAAACTGAGCAATCATGTGAATACCCCGTGTATGTTGATGATCAATCTTATGATGGGGGATATGTGGAAAAGCGTATGATCTTTCCCAAGTCTTGATGTTGAGTCTCCTTTCGTGTGCTCCTTGTGTGATTCGCGTATCATAGTTCAATTTCTTGTTTGCAAGCTACGTGGTTTCCTTCAAGGCGATAGAAAAATTATGTGCGAACATGAATGAGTATATCGTGAATTTGTCCGTAGAGTAATCAAAGGGTAGTAACTCCTTCTTCACAAATGGTTGATTCGAATGTTGAAATAGGTCATTTATCGTCTTTGAGTCTGAAATGCATGTTGATTCTCTGTATGATGAGGATGATGACTATTATAACCGACCATGCCTTGGACTACTTAGTAATTCCTTAGCTCTAGCCCCACCTAGTGAGCATGAGGAACATGATGATTCTGTGTGTGATGATGTAGAATTTGTTGAAAACATGCTAGATGACGAACCATTGTCCACACCCTTGTCCATGCCTTTGTGTGAAGAAAAAGTTGAGTTTATCGAATGCCATTATGCTTGTGATGCAATTGAGCATGATCTTGTTAAGGGTGAAATTGAATCTGTTGTGATTGAATGTGTGCTTGATACCGATTTGTTCACTTTCATTAAGGATCATTGCATTAGTAAGGCATTAGCTACCCTTGTATGTGAGCCTATTTATGTGCATACTTGTGATGATCAGCATAATTCTTTGGGGAATGATCATGATTGTTTGAACTTGGTTGTTGACAATGGTGCTTTTGATGATGACATGCTTTATGAGTCATTTACTATGAGTTATGACCCTGAACCTTCCACTTTCACTTTTGATGTTGATTTGGATGATGCACCTTTGTCTTTTGATGTTGATAGTTCTTCTTGTGAGCCTGATATTGAAGAAGATGAAGATGTGCTTGTTTGTTGTGATGTTGTGAGTGTTATGATGTGGTCTAACCCTCTGTTTTCCTTATCACCTATTGACGATTATGATTATTTGGATGAAAGTTGTGATTTGGAATCTTTGTTTGATGAAAATTGCATGGATATTGAGTTTGAACCATTGTTGGCATCCAAGTATTCGCATGAGCATGTTCAGGAATGTGTTGTATTGTTTCCTCCTGTTGATTTGTATACCCAATCTCCACTTACGAGTCAATGGGAGGATCCATTTGTCATGTCTCATTTCACCGTGCCTAGAAAAGTCTTGTATATTCATGAACTTCATCAGTTCTATGACTTTTCTAAGGCATTTGATAAATTGTTAAGGGCACTAATGATTGTTTATGTGCTATTGCGAGTGTGCTCTTACCACCACCATTCTGAGATGCATGAGAGGATGCATGATTTGTTACTCCAGGTTGAATGGTTCTGACTTGGTGCCCGATATCGTGAGGTGAGAAGGAATAAGCTTATTGATAAGATGCCTTCGAGGTAATATCCTTCCTCACCTTTTGTGTATATTTAGTGAGTCGGTTTTCTTTTCTTCTTTTATTTTCTTTTTGTGTGTGTCTTTTCTTTTATTTTGGGGTGCTTGCTTACCTACTCCTGTTTCCATTTGAGGATACGGCAACCTCTTTGTGTTGGAGTGGGAGGGTAGTATGCATTTCGGTTTTTGAGTCCAAAGAAAAGAAAAAAAGAGTAAGAGTCGTTTTGTAAATATTTTAGTTTGTTTTCTTAGTTCTTTAGTCCCTAGTGTCTTGTAGAGTTTGTTTTTCCTTTTGATCTTGCATGTGAACCATCACACATAGTATGCTTTTCTTGTTTATTTTTGACCTATGCGTGATGTTCTTTGGATCGGGGATTGAGTGCTTTTATTGAAGATTATGAGGTAACCTCTTTCCACCCTCTCTTTATGTGTATATATCGATGATCCATGATGCATGCTTGATTTTCTTTTTGGGTGGCGAACCCCTTGAGTGTGATTGTTGGGAATATTATGTTGTTGGGTAGTGTGGGCTCAGTGCATACCGCTTTTATGTGATAAGTGTTTTATATATATGCTTTTCTTGGTTTTCTACCTTACTTGTGACACCCTTCTCATGATGGAGACATTGTGAAGTCTTGTGTTGGAGTGGGGGTGATATCTTTCATTGTTCATGGGTAGATTACCTAGTTTTTAGTCTTTTATTTTTGTCTTTCGTAGTTTGAGTCTAAAATCTAAAAAAAATTTTGTGTGTGAAAAGAAAAAGGGAAGAAATGTTGTGAAAAACCCAAAAGTTGTTTTTCTTTTTGAAGATGTTTTCGTTCACAGTTGTGTAGATAGTTGTCTAATCAGTTGATTCAATCAGTTAGAAGCGGCGGGTATGAATAATGACAGGCCTTAGGAAGGATTTTTGCCATGACTTATCTCTATTAGACCTCTACATGGAATGGGAAAGCGGAATCCTCAATTCTTACACGCTTTGACTGTGAATTCTTACCTAAGTTAGACGGTTTTAGTTGTTCAATTGTTTAAGCTCTTAATTAATGCATTAAATAATTACTGTTGAGTCTACCGTCATGGGTTGGTTTGGGTGGATCGGCACCGTATGCCCCTTAAGTGCAATGACTCACGTATGGAGAAACCCAGCAGGGAGGGTAACCCTTTGCGAAGGCCGGTGCTTAAATCCCGCAAAACCCGACACAAATGCTCTAAAAGACACAAAACTGATTGAGTGTAAAGAAAAGAGCGTAGGTTTTGAAAAAGAAAGAAAAGAGCGAAGCAAGAAAAAGGAAAAAAGGAGTTGAGCAAAAGAATGGTAAGAAAGAGAAAAGTAAAAAAAAGAGAAGAAAAAGAAAGAAAAGAGTGGTGTAAGAAAAAGAAAGAAAAGAGAGGTTGAAAGAAAACCAAGAGTGAAGTAGGATAGGTAATCCCGAGCTTGAGCATGAGAACAACTCTGATTGTCTGGTTTAGGATAGGAAGGACCGACTAGAGCCCACTTGCACATATGCACGAGGTGTTTTGCTCATCAGAAAGTGTTTTGGTTCAAAATCTCAAAGATTGGCAGTTTTCCAACCTTCGTGTCTTAATTTGTTTATACTTGCTTCTTCCAATTGATTGTTGAGGCAGGTTTGGGAACTAGGTGCATGATTGGGGACGGGAATATCTTCTTTGCTTTTGTTTGGTTTCTTTTTTCGGTTTTCATTTTTTTTCTTTCCCCTTTTTCTTTTCTCGTGGCTTTTGTGGATATAGTTGCTATAAACCCTCATGAGACCTACCTCGTCCACCCGGGCTACCGGGGGGTTTAAAGGGCTTGATGCATATGCTAAATGCATCCGCGATTCCTGCAAAAGTGAGTTAGGGTTTTTAGTTTTCCTTTTTAATCCTTTTCTTTGTTTTTAGTTTGCTCGGGGCGAGCAAACCCTTGTGTTGGAGTGGTGTTCGGCCTCGTTCCGAGCCGAAATTCTTCTCTTTTATAGGGTATATTTGCTTGTTTTAACCCCTATTTATATATTAGATATAATGATTTGGTGTTTTGTAGGAAAATAAGGAGTTAGAAGAAGTTTGGGCTTAATTGAAGGTTTTTAGCGAATCCCGAGCTATTTCCCGAGTCAAACCAAGTCAATCTGAGCCGAGAGCCGAGGCGAAACCGAAGCCGGAAATTCCATATCAAGATTGGCGCAAAACAGGGGAATGGTACAAACTCAAAGGTTTTACGTTTGCCTTCACCCTTTGGGTCATAACTCCTTCGTTACAACTCCGATTGATCTAAAATTTTGGGAGGTTAAAGTACACATCGAGAGCTTTCCATCGATATCTTACAGGCCTAAAACGAAGTTCAGATGAAGAAGTTATGCATGTTTGAAGTCGGCAGGGAAAAGCTGCCCAGAACAGTGGCTCGCCCGAGCCATCTGCTGGCTCGCCCGAGCCATCTGCTGGCTCGCCCGAGCCATCTGCTGGCTCGCCCGAGCCAGGCTTCTGGGGCAACAAAGACAAGCCAGAAGAGCCGGACAGTAGGCTTGCTCGCCCGAGCCACCCCAATGGCTCGCCCAAGCCACTCTGTCTGCAGAAAAATTACTGCGCGTGCTGCGATTTGTTTCTAGGGTTTTGGGTTGTATTTTTCCTTCTTCTATAAATACTCACTTGTATTCATCCAAGTAAAATCAATTATCCTAGGTAATTTAGGAGTAGAATTAGATTTATTGCTTTCCTTTATTTGCTTTAATCTCTCTTTAATTGTTCTTCAAATTTTCAATTGTTCTTCATTGTTCTTCAAGCTTTCTTTGATTTCTAGCATTAGTATTCAACTTTCTCAAGCTTTTTCAATCTCTCTCAAGCTCTCTCTTGTCTTCATTGAAGTTTTTTACAAGTTTTCTCTCTCTCTCTCTCTCTCTCTCCTCTCTAATCTCCATTGTTGACTTGTTTTCCAAGCTTTATTGTGTTAGCCACAATCAACTCCATTTTTAGTGGGGAGGAGGGTCAAGGAACTCCAATTCTACTTACTAGTGAGAATTTGGGGGATTCTTGGTAATCCAAACCACAATTTCTTGTTTGTTCGGGGGAAATTCAATTGTAGATTGAAGGTTTATTGAAGATTAGTCATCAAAGGTATAATTTCTCGTTCCCAATTTCATTTTCATTCATTGTCTTCATTCATGCCTTTTAATTGCTTTCATCTTTAAGTGCTTTCTTTATTGCTTTCTTTTAATTGCTTTCTTTATTATTATCATGTTTAGGTTAGATTTAAATGCTTTCTTTACATAATTTATCGCTTTCCGCACTTGAGAAAAACCCATTTACACGAACCGATTACCTTAATCAAGCCTCACACCCATCCCTGAGACCGACATCCCTAACTTATATGTCGCATGTCCGTAACATCAAACGTTAGCTTCCAACGTTAGTTTTTATTATTATTATAATAAAAAAACTTTTTTATGATTTTTTTTTGATAGGGTGAATATTGAAACATACTTGGTTAACTTGAAAAGGTGATTTTTTTTAAGATAAACAAAATTCAGTGCGGTGATTAACATATTCGACTTATAAAATTATAAAATTGTATGATTTTAGAGATGATAAGTAAAATTTTAGCCATTTTTACATTATATTAATTAGTTTCTTTGTCATTTTTCGAACAAATGTTAATTTAGGTGGACGACTGTAATATTAAAAAAATATGAAAGAAATAAAAGTCAAATAATAAATTCAAACAATATATAAAATATCACAGAAAAAAACTATACCAACAAAAAGTTTTTGAATGTAAAGAAAAAAACAACCTGAAAAAGATAGATTGACTAAGGAGAAATAAAATAAAGACGACATATTATATTAGTTTAAATGTTGACTCAACATTTTGTGAAATATATATGAGTAAGTCAAACAACTTAATACAGATAAAATGGAAAATGTAAAATAAAAACAATCCAAATTATATATACAAATGTTGTTGCAACAGTGCCCAATAAAATCTTTTCAACTTAGTTATATGCAGAAATATAATCGTTCATTATTCATTAATTATAAGATTTTTCTATATAAAAGTAAAATACAAACATATAGTTAACCTTTCTTTTAAAGGTTCTACTAAGTGCACCCTCAATCAGAGGCGGATCTCAAGCTTGTCTAGGGGTGTCCATGGACACCCTTGGGCAAAGAAAAATTTGTGATTCTCTAATACTATTTGGAAGAAATTTTCTTAATTCGAGCAAATGGACGCCGTAAAAAAAAAGTCCCAAAAAACATAATAGGAGTGTCCAATTTAGTAGCAACCCAAAAACCCTAAAATATTGCTCCATCCGTTCCAAATAAATTGTCGAAGTATGACTAATTTTAAATTTTGACCGTTAATTTATCAAATTATATATTGAGTTATTATATAAGACTATCACTGTGAAAAATATTTTTACCTAAATACAATATTATTAGTCTTACTAAGACAAAAAGTAAAAAAAAAATGGTCAAAGTGTTGCATCGAAGACCATGAAAAAATAAATTGGACAAATTAGTAGGGACGGAGGGAGTACCAAATTATTTTTTTTATAATTAACAAAAAGTATAAGTCAATAATTCGGTAGTATCAGTATATGTTTAAGATATAAATATCTAATTAATGTGAAATTTCAGTTTATTTGGTGGACATATTTATATGATGATGTCAAATTTTTGTTAAGCTCGTATGTGAATATGTCATTTATATTTATTTTTATTTTAATGATATTTATTTATATTTTATTATTTTATTTTTCAAAAACTCTTATGTAATAAGAAATATATTGGACACCCCTAAATTGAATCTCTAGATCCGCCACTTCCCTCAATAAAATATTGATAAATCAATGCGTGGAACATTATGCGCATAAATAGCATGATCATATACTTAGATAACATAACCAATGAGCGTTTGATTTCCCTGACTGTATGTTATACATCGTCACATTTAACTGATAACCAATGAGCGGTTCATTTCCTTGATGGTATGTTCTACACACATTTAATTCTCTAAGTAACATAGAAGGGAAAAAAACAACATTAATCCATAATTTTTAAAAAGTTGAAGATAACAAATAATATTAATCAAATGAATAATTAGTATAACATAAAAGTAATATGAGTCTATTTCTGACGAAATAGTTGTGTACACAAACTCAAAGTACAAATAGATCTAATATGAAATATTAAAATTGATAAGGTTATACAATACGCAATAAATTTAATTCTCATATCCAATATCAACAAATAAAAATATAAGAAAGAAAAAATCAAACAAACATTTTATATTTTCTCTATTTTATCCAACTTTCACTGTCCTAAAAGCCTCGCTACGCAGTAAAAAATTTTGGGCACTCGAACCGAAAAATTGATTTTAATTGGGTTTGGTACACGAATAAGAAAAATTTCATGTAATCGGTTCGGATACGGGTCGACCCCTGACCAAAATTGGGTATCCAACTTACCCGAAATTAAAATTGATCGAGGTGCAAATTAAAGTCCTTTTCTTTTCTTTCCATTTTGTTGTTGTTTAATTTTGTCTTTACTTATATCTTCGTGTGAGATTCTAAAACTAAAAGAAAAGTACCATGAGGAATCAGAACTTGCATATTTTATATGAACAGGTTCATCAAAATATTCTTTAGTTTTATCCAATTAATAACAGTCAGATAAGGGTTTGGCATTATATTTGTAGTATTGTGACTAACTTTCTTTCAAATAATAATAAAATGAGTTTTAATAACAAATTTACAAATTAAAATTAAAATTAAAATTAATTAAATAAAAAACTCATAATAACAAGAGTACATGAAACTTGCGGTTGTGGTTGCGGTTCGAGTGTATGGCCGACCCACAATTTCGAGTACCCGAAAAATTGTACCTGGAAAAATTACTTAGGGTCCGTTTGGACCTGGGAAAACAAGATGGAAAAAAAATCTCGTGGAAAAAAAATTAGGAGGAAAAAAAATTTGGGGTAAAGTAAATATATTGCTCTTGTTTGGTTAAAGTGAAATTTTGAAGGAAAAAAATGATTTTCCATTTAATTTTCTTTTCCTTATTTGGTTTGAGGAAAAATACATGAAAAAATAAAATTTGCAATAAAACTCGTAAATGTCAAGCTTCACTTTTCAAGATCATATGATGTGATTTGGGGGAGAGAGAGAGAGAGAGAGAGAGAGAGAGAGAGAGAGAGAGAGAGAGAGAGAGAGAGCGAGAGAGAGAAGAGAGAGAGAGAGCGAGAGAGAAGAGAGAGAGAGAGAGAGAAGAGAGTTAGAGAGAGAGGGAATAGAGAGTTGGAGAGAGTGAGAGAGAGAGAGAGAGAGAGAGAGAGAGAGAGAGAGAGAGTTAGAGAGAGAGGGAATAGAGAGTTAGAGAGAGTGATTGTGTGTGTGTGTGTGTGTGAGAGAGAGAGAGAGAGAGAGAGAGAGAGAGAGAGAGAGAGAGAGAGAGAGAGAGAGAGAGTGAGTGAGTGAGTGAGTGAGAGATAGAATAGAGAGTTAGAGAGAGAGAGAGAGAGAGAGAGAGAGAGAGAGAGAGAGAGAAAGAGAGAGAGAGAAAAGAGAGACTTAGAGAAAGAGAGAGAGAGTTAGAGAGAGAAGAGAGTTACAGAGAAAGCGAGAGAGAGAAGAGAGAGAGAATTAGAGAGATAGAGAGAGACAAGAAAGGGAAGAGACGTAGAGAGAGAGAGAGAGTGAGAGAGAGAGAGAGAGAGAGAGAGAAGGAGAGAGAAGATTTTTCTCCCAACTTTCCTTTCATTTTTTAAAGGAAAATTTTTTATTCATTGTTACTCCAAATTTTCTATGCAATTTTCCAACTATCTTTTTTCCATTCCTTTTTCTTCAATCCAAACAAAAGAAAGATTTTCATTTTCCAAAATAATTTTTTTCATGCTGTTTTCCCAAGTCCAAACGGACCATAAGGGTTTGTTTGGACCTAGACAAGTAACATGGAAAAAAAATAATTTGGAAAGTGAATTTTTTCTTTGTTTGGATTGAAGAAAAATGAATGGAAAAAAATAGTAGAAAAACTACAAGGAAAATTTTGGGGAACAAAGAACAAAAAATGTTCCCTTCAAAAATGAAACGAAAGTTGAGAGAAAAATTTTGGATCTAAAAGCCAACCTTTCTCTCCTTTTCTCTCGTGGCTCTCTGGATTTTTTTTTCTTTCTCTCTATCTAACTCTCTCTCTCTCTCTCTCTCTCTCTCCCTCTCTCTAACTCTAACTCTCTTATCACTTCTCTCTTGTCTCTCTCTCTCTCTAACTTTGTCTCCTCGCTCTCTCTCTCTCTCGCTTTCTCTCTAACTCTCTTCTCTCTCTCTCTCTCTCTCTCTCTCGCTTGCTCTCTCTCTAACTCTCTCTCCTCTCCCTCCATCTAACTCTCTCTCTCTCTCTCTCTCTCTCTCTCTCTCTCCCCCTATAACTCACTTCTCTCTCTCTCTCTCTCTCTCTATCTATCTATCTATCTATCTATCTATCTATCTATCTATCTATCTATCTAACTCTCTTCTCTCTCTCTCTTCCAAATCACATCATATGATCTAGAAAAATGAAACTTGACATTTACAAGTTTTCATTCAAATTTTATTTTTTTCATGTATTTTTCCTCAAACCAAACAAGGAAAAGAAAGTTGAATGGAAAATCAATTTTTTTCCTTCAAAATTTTACTTAAACCAAACAACGAAAAGAAATTTACTTTACCCCAAAATTGTTTTCCTCCTAATTTTTTTTCCACAAGATTTTTTTTTCCACCCTATTTTCCTACGTCCAAACGAACCCTAAATAAATGTCACACAATCATTTAGGTGCAAGCAAGAAACTATTTGTTCACCTTAAGGATATGAAGGATCACAATGGTCTAATTTGTAATAGAAAATGGAAGATTTAATTTTCTTCTTCTTTTTCTTTTGTTTGAATTTCCTAGCATCACCCCTCTACCACCCCACCACCACCTGTTTCAAATACCCAGCACTACCACCCCATCACCACCGAATGTCCGCCCACCACACCGGCGTCGGAAACCACTTCTGATCACTCCCAACACCAGCGATCGACACCCAAACCACCCTTTTTCTCTTCTCGATCCCCCCTCACCTTAAAAAAACTCTCTCAAACTCTGGCGTGTCTTTTCCAGATGCCGACAAAGAGGAAACATGACTCACCTTTGTAGATAGGGTTGTATAAAACCTTCTGCACTTTATAAACTCAAGGACGTTAATAGAACGGATAAACTGAATTATACTTCTTTATTTGATTAACTTAAGGTACATAGAAAATAGAGGAGATCCCAAGCTCGACAATTCTCAGGACAGTGATGTCCTCAACAATTGCTTACAAGGACAGAAACTCAAAATTAGTTTCTGCAAACTCACTTTAGTTACCACTAAAGAAAGAACACTCTTCTCACTTTAGTTACCACCCTTGAGGGCCTCACCAGAACTCTCTTTTCTGGTTACACAACTCACCACTCAAACACAAGTGGTTACACTCAAAATTTTCTATCACAAAATTCCTACACTCGATTAACTTTTGCTTGGAATCAATACTCGTGCAAAAGGGGAGGCCGAGCTGTTTATATTCGTCAATCTACAGCAGCAACGACTCTTGTCATATTACTTCCTTGTGTAGTTGATGCTTTCCATTTTGAGTCTGATTCTCAATCTTCAATCTTTTGGAAGCTTGAATCTGTTGAGCGTAATTCGAAATCTGCATGGTATTGTTTTATGTTAGTGCATGATAATTCAAGGAATATGCTGATAGATATGATGAGATATTTGCAGATACTTCTCTGAATATCTCATCATATCTATCAGCATAGTGATTTTAAATCAAAACAGTGTCTTGCGTCTGAGGTCCTTGGGAGGAAACTGCACTTGCTTCTTCAATATATACAAAGGCGAACTATGGTTCCCCTTTGTATGTATCCGAAAAAGACGCCCATAGTGATTTTAAGGGACACGAGGGCGAGGGACGCAAGGTGGTGGTTGCTGAGAAAAATGAAACCCAGGAGGGATTTTGGGTGTCTCCATACGACTTCATTATAATGGTCATCAACCCATTGTAGGTAGGGAGTTTTTCCAAGGCAGCGCAAATGAGAGCCTCATCATAATCTTTGTGGGCTCTGACACTCCTCCTTGACTCGCTACTGAACATGTCTTCCATGTCTCCAACTGACTTGCTCATGCTTCTACTCGTACTCCTCCCCCATTCACTCTCCTCCATTTTTGCTATTTGGCTATGTGTTTTTGTACTGTCTTGTTCCCCCACTAGGGGGATTCCCCTATTTTCTCAATTCATGCTCTGTTCTACAAGCAAGGGATAACCAAAACACAAGAGCTTTACTTTTGTTTATTGAAAATATGGAGAATTTTCTCCCTCTTCACTTTCTTTTTCTAAGGTGATTCATTTGATAAATTTGGGTGTGATTTTTCTTAGCAACCACAACCCTGCATCCCTCGTCCCCGTGTCGCATACAATCACTCAGGCGCATCTTTTCATGAAATTTGCAAAGGGAAACCACGGTTCACCTCTGTAGATATCCATGGATATATAGAAAGGCGAACCAGGGTTTCCCTTTGCATACATCCGGAAAAGATGTGTCGTATTTTGAGAGGATTTTTTTTTTTTTGGGGGGAGGGGGACTCGAGAAGAAAGAAAGGGATGGACGTTTGGGCATCGGTCGCCGATGCTGCAAGTGATTGGAAGTGGTTTCCAGTGCCCGAGCTGGACGTTCGATGGATGTGTTTGGAAATTGAAGAAGGTAGTGGTGGAGTGGTGGTGTTGGGCAATTGAAACAAAAAAAAAAAACTTTCATTTTTATTAGAAATTAGACCTTCTTAGTCCTTAACATTCTTAATTTTCAAATATGTGTTTAGATCATCCTTCTTGGTTAATTACCCGTCATTTTTAGGGAAATGGTGGTTCCCACCATGCTCTTGACGACATCCATCGTGATCCCTAGGTTAGCACTTACATAATAGTCCCAGCACCATATATATAACATTGTGGTTTAATATTCAAAAACTATATATGTTATATTCAAAATCTTATATATCGAATGTTCATAATCTTTTACCATATGTGAATGTTAAAAAAACTTAATTATATTTATCATGTTCCAAAATTTACATGTCCCATTTCTTTACAAAAGTTATATATCATATTCAAACCATGACGAATATATAAAGAAATTATATACTAAAAAAAAGTAAGATGTTTAAAAAATTCATCCTATTATTTTCAAAATATAACAAACAAATACAATTGAATATAGAAATAAAATGTTCAAAAAATAATTTAAAAATTATATGATTAAATTATATAAATAACTTAGGATTATAAACCAACATGGTCCTAAATGTATAATCTAATTTCTACGACTCCATCCATTTCCGAATTTATTGTGGTCACTTTTGTGTAAGCATTAATTGTCGTCAATTCCTTAAAAATATTAAGATCCACCAGCTCTGGTTCATATCTCATTGGCATTGATTATAAATAAATTTGCAAGATGCAAGTGTTGAAAGAGCTAGTATGAAATGGTGGGAGTGGTATATATTACGTACTTAATTTTCCAACTCAAAGGTGATATAATATCAGTTTTGCGTATTATTACTCGATAAAACATTCCATTCATAGACAAGACATTAATTAAATTAATGAAACGGACTTGAACCTAACACACACTTGAGCCATTTGGACGTTGACGGATATGGGAGTGGAAGCATCGATGAAGCAGTTGAGTGCGAAGGGAGGAGAGAGGGCGGAGGGTGGAGCAGAGAGTGGGAGTGTCGAGGGTTTGAGATTGAGAAACTCAGAAACATTAATAAATAGTGATGAAAAGTTGAAAACCCTAGAAAAATAGTTGGTTTGTAGTGATTTTACTCGGTCCTCAATCTTCTAACTTGATCCACGGATTGGACTAAAGACCGAAACTCTATATTCCTTGGACCGAAGACTAAACCGAACTATCTTTAGTTCTTTAGGTCTAGTCCTTTATTCGGTCTGGACTGGATTATGAACATGCTTACTCCCAAGGGCACCAACAATTCCCACTTTAGTTACAAGCTCCTTGGCACTCTTAGATAGACCGATATATTTGTCTTTGGCTATTAAATTTATTTTTAACTTTTAGTGCATGTTCTTTAAAGCAGTAAAAAAAGTGTAGTTTGTAGGTAATTGTAGGTTGGTGCAGACAAGTGTAGGTTGGATAATGTACGTAAATGCAGGTCGATAATGTAAGTGTAAATTATTGCATTTTTTAAAAAAATTGTAAGTAATTGTAATTTAGGGCTTGTTAATGATGTTGTTAGTACTATATTAATTAATATTTTATGTAGTTACATTTAAAAGTTACAATTATTATGAACTTTTATAATTATGTACAAAATTGCGAAAATACATAAAAATCTTATTTATAATATGCATTTCATACCAACTACATTTTTTTCTTCTTTTCGTTACAATGTAATTTGTCAAATTTTCACATATCTCATCCATAAATTGATATTTACAGCTTTTATCTATTATATTTGGTTTGAAAGAAACTCTAGAATTTTTCAAGATAAAGTTCATTCGATTGAATTGATCGTGGACTTTATTGTTAGGGATGTAAAGACTATATTAGGAGGAGATAGAGTTTGATAATATCTTTTATTTGGGTTGGGCTTTTTGTTGTGCCCCTTTAGGTATGTCTACAGTTGTCTTTGTAAAGTTGTTTTGTTAATGGAATGATCTCTCCGATTTTTCCATATATATATATATATATAATCAATTAATTAATGTCAGCAAACCACCGATTCACCACCACTTGATTTGGTGGCGTCCAACCAGAATACAATTTTATTTATCTTGGACCACCAGAATCCAAATTGATAGTAGCGATTATTGTTGTCCTATTCGTAAAAATCGGGATTATTAAAATCCAATTTTTCTATATATATATATATATATATATATATATATATATATATATATATATATATATAGGGATATTGGATTCTAATAATCCCTACTATTACAAATTGGATGGCAATAATCTTGTAACGACCCGCCCTAAATCCGTATTAATTAAGGCCTCAATCACGGTGATTAACTAAATTACGCTGTTAAAAATTTTCTTTGTTTTACGTTAATATGGTTATTACTGTTATTATTATTATTTATTTTTATGCGCGACAGGTCTCGAGCAAGGCGATGGTTAAACGGGTTGATTTTATGTTATCTCAAATTTAAAGTTATGATTATTATTATGAGTCTATGAATACTTTTACAATAAGTTTTATAATTTATTTTATCATTCTCAATTTTACGCTTGTAACCGAAGAAGGTTATATTAAATTTTAATTCCCACTTCGATTACGATTTATGTTATCCAACCTTCCTAATTACATTTATGGTCCAATTTATTTTAATAAGTGTTATCCTACTAATTTATTTTATTAGGTTCAATACTAGTAAATTCTACCCAGTTTATTTCCAAGTAATTTTATTTAATCATATACTAAATTATTTTACCAAGTTTATGTTCATTAGTTTTATTTAGTCAATACCAATTATTTTACCAAGTTTATGTTCATTAATTTTATTTAGTCAATACCAATTATTTTACCTAGCTATTTTTTTTAATTACATATTTGATTTAGTTTAATTACCAATTAGATGTTAAGTTAATTAAGGGAGTGTATTTATATAAGAGGGGGAATAGACTAAGGTCTTCTATTTTCAGTTTCATAAATCAGTTTTTACACAAACTCTACCCTCTCCTTCCTCCCCCTTTCTCCAATGCCCAGCCCGAGCAGCCCTTTCCGGGCGTTTTTCGGCGACCGGCCGGCGGCGAAGAGGTGGTCGTGCGCCCCTCTTCCTCCTCTCTTGTGTTTTCTTCTCCAAGTTCTTCCCCAAGTGGTATAATTCTCAAACCCTAACTCTTTTCTCAATACTCTAATCTGAAATTTCATTTCTAAATTGTGTTTTCTTGATGTTTTTCATCTCCTTTATGATTTCTAAGCATGAGTTTATGTTGTGGTTAAGTTAGAGTAATTAGGGTTTGAATTAGAGTTGATGCATGTGAAGATTGAGGTGATTCTCGCTTGTTTCTTGATGGGTAATGAAATGGCTTGCTTGCATGAGGTTCTTGATGAACAAATTAGAGTTTTAGGGACTGTTTTGAAGTGATTACTATGTTAATTAAGTTATTCAGCACTTGGATGATATGATTCAGTGTGAATTTGACATGGATGTGCTAATTTGAACCTGGGTTGGAATTACAATTGTTTTCTATGGATGCATGTGAAAGATTCCATCTTATTTGGGGTATTCTTGAGTGTTCAATTCTGGAAGAACCATGAGTAATAGTTAATTTGGGGTTTGGATGTGAATTAGTACAAGTTAGAGGCCAAAGTAGGCACCAAAATAAGAATTAAAGTCATAGGAAGTTTCTGTCTAAGTATCTGAAGTTTACAGAGGATGTAAAATGTGAGTTTTGCCCAGATTTTTACTGAAAATGATAGCCCAAGTGATTATCTAACTCTAGGCTTTGGAATTTCGAGAATCCGGTATGTGTAGCCCGAGATACGAGCAGAACCGTGAAAAGGTGCAATTATATACGTTTTCTGAGTCAGTAACTTCTTGCTAAGTTTTCGTCCATTTGGAGACCTTGTTGGCTTTAGTGATAAACATAAAGGTTTTAGGTCGTTCTTCAAGCTTTCCGGAAACATAAGGTTTGCATCCATACAATATCGGGAGAGAGAAATATGAGGCTGTGTTCGAGGGCCGTCAACAAAGTTTCTGCCCAGAATTTATTTCCTTAATTCTAACGTTAAGGTTACGCTTTGATCTCGTAGGAGGCTCTAATGAGGGGTCGACCTTTGTGTCATTATTAAGATGGATTGAGTAGGTTTTCTAAGTTGATTTAAGCTAGGTTAGTGTTTGGGAATTATCTCCTAAAGGTTTAAGGAAATACTAGCAAACCATGGGGTAAAGTGATGAGGTTTTAGGTTCGTGTAAGTGTTGTTGATGGCTAAGTCGTACTTTTAACTTCCTAACAAGTTTATGGGTCTTCCTCGATGCCTAAATAACCAAGGACCATCTCTTCTATGTATTCAATTCACCGGTCATCGGTTCGTAAACTTTCCAAAATTCATAACCATGTCCTTATCTAGTTACCGTCACTTGACAACGTTTCTTTCATGTTTTCAATAATCGAATAGCTTCTCTTCTTAAGCCTTCAAGGACTCCAATTCTATGCTCATCTAAGCTGGTTGTTAAGGATGCTTTATACATCACAAGCTTTCTTTGATCCTATTCAAATTTCGCCATAAGTTCGCCTAAATTTCCAAGCCGCATGATTAGTTTCAAGTGCTCTGCGTCTGTCTGGGCCTTTTTCCGAGCCTTTCCTTTCATTTTTAGCCTTCGGGCCAGTCGACAACGTTGTAGGGCGTGTTTTTCCCTTTCCGAAAAGTACTCGTTTGCAAAAATCCGAGTTTCCGAGCTCAAGTTATCACCAAATCTTTGATTGACCAAAAGAAAATGAAATTTGTATTTTCTCAACCCTTTTAAGTTATCAAGTTTTAAATACTTTCATCCTAGCTTGTAAATGCAAGGACTTTATTTAAACTCTCAATTTTCTAATGCTCTTATTATAGTTTCCAAGTCGCCCAAACCGTCCCAAGCTCGAGGCACGTCGCTAAACCTTTCTACTACCCAAGGTACGCAAATTGTCCAACGTTTAACATTTTTCTTATCATTCAGTATATATATATTATAATCATGTCAAAGCATTGACCTAATATCGTTTATCACTTTATTTTCAAAAGTGGTCCCGCCTTATTATATGCTAGCTAGTTACGTGATGTACTAGCCTTTTCTTTTAGATGCTCCTGATCAGAGTGTCCTAATGACCTGGCCGGTGTCGACTGCCTAGCAGTCACCCAATCCAAATCTAGATCGATTTGGGCATACGCGTGTGTGAGGTGCTTTGCATCGATCGTAAGGGATACCACTCGTTTTCAATTATTACAAGTTTAACTCCTTTATGTATACACATATTTATCTATGCAACAATCCAGTTCATTCATGGTTATTTCCCCTTCCCCGTTTTCAAAATGTTTTTAAAACGCCGGCACTAGAAACCGTTTTCGAACGGTTGACGTGTTGGAGGTTTGTGTACTGAGTGTTTCCCCACTCACCTTGCGTCTGTTTTCAATGTTTTGTTTTAGGAGGTCCGAGCTCACTGGATAAAGCCAAGGCCAAGCAAAAGTAGATCGTTCCGTTCAAGGTCATTTCTAAGTTTGTTGCTAGTTGATCCTCAAGCGCTTTAATGGGATTTGGAGACTTTTCTTTTCTCATGTTGGGAAATCTTTATATAAATGTTTAAAGGGTTGTCTATGTTGTATTTCAAAGTTTGGTGATTGTTTCGTATGGGGTTAAGTATATTTTATTTTGGGTTATGTTTGGTGTTTGTGTTTGCCTTGTCCCGAGTGGGGACAGGTAATACTCTACCACAGTGATCCGCTGCGCTAATCACAGGTTTAATTGATGGTTTAAGTTAATCTTGTGGTTAAGGGTTTTGGGGGGTTATAGTTGTGGTATCAGAGCGGAGTTATAAGAAGAACTTGAGGATTTAGAGTTTTATAGGAATTTGTGATTCGGATTTGAGCAATATGGATGTTATGCGTGACATATGCACCTTTATGGATTGAGATTGGGAATATGTGAAATGTATTGGGATGGATGTTGAGCATGAAGCTCCAAATGAGTATATGAAGTGTACATGTCTTCTTGCAGGAATGAAGTTATGTAAAATTTTGGGATAGCTCAATTTATAGGAGAAGTGCTGACGAAATTTCTCCAGAATTTAGAGAGCTTTAGTATAAAAATCTAATGAAGTTTAAGTACAGATTGCAAGTAATCTAATAGTTGATGCAAGTGAAGCGTGCTAAGTACTTTTGAGAATGCGAGGCATGTTGAATTAGTCTCGAAAGGAGAATTTGAGTCATTCAAAGAAAAGTATACAAATCCAATTCCAAGTGGGATTGATGTAGAGCGCAAAGGAAGTGTTAAGTGCCTTATCATGGTGTGTTATGAAATGTTTAAAAGCGTTTAAATGATATAAGTGATTAGTACGCTCCAAGTATAGTAAGTGAAGTCACAGGGATCTTAAGAAGGGACAAGAGCTTCTTTAGTTGCTCATAAGGGTTAAGTTAGTTGAGTCTTGGACCTTGTCTTAGTTTTCTTTTGTTTATTTTTTCTCAACGAATTTTACCAATGTTGAAAATTACGACAATCTTGCGTTAATGCTATATATAATATAGATGGATCACAATGGTGACCCTCTTCCCAACCCGTTCGCGATGTTCATGGAGACCGAAACCAACATTCAAGTCCATCTCAAGAAGTTGCAAGACGCTTTCGACGCTCATTGTGCGGTTAATCCGCAAGCCGAATATCGTGATCACGTGAGCGAACTAGGGCCTTTCCTTCACGAGATGCTGTCTTTGCCCGCTCCTCCAGATGCAGGTCTAGCCCCTCCGCACGTTTTTTTTTTTTTTTTGTTTCCACCACCATACCCTGACTACTTTGGGTTTTAATTCAAAAAGTTACTCAGGCGCATACCTTTTCCGCCAGTAAGACAGGCAAGCCAACTTAGGGAAGAGAACTACGCTAATATTGTAGCCAAGAGAAACCCGACCTCTTATGCGGGAGGTTCTGACCCCGCGATACTAGGAAGAATGATTTAGAGATTTGGGAAAGATATTTGAAGTAGTTGAGGTACCTGAAGATAAGAAGCTGACAATAGGGACCTCTTATTTGAAAGGAGAAGCTAATATTTGGGGGAAAACTATTAAGGGAGAGTACCAAGAGACAAGCAAAGCTTGGCGGAGAGCTATTAATGAACAACCATTGTGAGGACCAAACCTCTTCTGCTTGGCCTTTATATTTCAATTTCATTGCTCGAATTCAACCTTTATTCCATGCTCTCATTGTACATCCTCATAGTAAAGTTCACCCCCTCATCGCAATATCAAATCCAAGCTTCTCGTTTCCTAACATTGTTTTTTTTTTCTCAAGAATCTTTATCAAATTCTATCGTTGTTATCAGTCCAGTACGTTAAGGCATTCAATAACCTGCCTTTATCGACTTGTTACCAATTCGTGATCAATTCCTTCATGACCATTACCTACTCTTGACTGTTATTAACTCGTTATTTCTTCAGAGATAGACTTCGTTAGATTCATATGACCCTTTTTACTCGCTAAGATTTATCTTTTTCAAGTGGTTGTCATGTTCCACCATGAATCTGCATACTATTTCCAAAACTCAGCTTCAATAAAAGTCATACTCGGTTCAAGATCAATAACTTATGCTCTATCACTCCAGAAAGTTACTGCAAAATATTCATGCATTCCAAACATTAATTCCATTAATTCAGAAATCAGAAGACTGATCCTAATATCTTTCCTTTTCAAATCAAGCTCATTTCGATGTACTTACAAATTTCCTTGTTCATGAAATTATTGTAATCATCATCTTTATCAAATATGCTATATTTTATTGATCCTCGTTTTCTTAATGTATATACATGTGTCGTTGGACTAAAGAATGCTTATATCCCTCCATGAAGCTTTAAATCCATCAGTGTGAACCTTTGCTTTGTCGTTAACTTCAGAATTCATGTTTCTACCTCTTATCGATGGCATCTTCCTATTATCTTGTTTTTCCTCCGCGCCTGTTAGTACCTTTCATAGGAAATCGATGTCAGGAGGGAAGTTTAATAAAGTAAGGAAAAGCGAAGTGCAAAGGTGTTAGTTTGTATGGAATTTTCGAGATACCTGAGGTAAAGTGGGAAATGTAGAGAAACGGACCTTCGAGTCAAGACTTTTTACGATTAAGTTGTTCATAAAGTCAAGAATATAGAACGCTTGGAGAAAGATTAGCTCTTCTTCCAGAGGAATAAAAGTCATATGGATATATCTGAGAAAGAAAACGTTCTTACCATATAATTTATGAAGGGAAGAGAGTGTTCAGATAATTAACAGAAGTAAAACCCAGTGTTTTGGGGTTTTTGAGAGTTAGTAATGCCCATGACAATGACTTGTCTTAGAAAGCGATGAAAAGAGAAATGAATTCAAGGTTTTATGAATAACCAGCGTAAGGTGTTGGTCACGATGATGACCGTAACCTCAGGATGAAATACGATATCATGAAGACACCTCGGAAGCCACTTGGGAAGCCGAGGAAGACATGAAGAAAAGCTACCCGCACCTCTCTTAAGGTTTTTCGAACGCGAGTAATCCAACAGCAAGTTTCGGGGACGAAACTTCTTTTTTAGGGGGGGAGGGTGTAACGACCCGCCCTAAACCCGTATTAATTAAGGCCTTAATCACGGTGATTAACTAAATTACGCTATTAAAATTTTCTTTCTTTTACGTTAATATGGTTATTACTGTTATTATTATTATTTATTTTTATGCGCGACAGGTCTCGAGCAAGGCGATGGTTAAACGGGTTGATTTTATGTTATCTCGAATTTAAAGTTATGATTATTATTACGAGTCTATGAATACTTTTACGATAAGTTTTATAATTTATTTTATCATTCTCAATTTTACGCTTGTAACCGAAGAAGGTGATATTAATTTTAATTCCCATTTCGATTACGATTTATGTTATCCAACCTTCCTAATTACATTTATGGTCCAATTTATTTTAATAACTGTTATCCTACTAATTTATTTTATTTGGTTCAATACTAGTAAATTCTACCCAGTTTATTTCCAAGTAATTTTATTTAATCGTATACTAAATTATTTTACCAAGTTTATGTTCATTAATTTTATTTAGTCAATACCAATTATTTTACCTAGCTATTTTTTTTAATTACATGATTGATTTAGTGTAATTACTAATTAGATGTTAAGTTAATTAAGGGAGTATATTTATATAAGAGGGGGAATAGACTAAGGTCTTCTATTTTCATTTTCATAAATCAGTTTTTACACAAACTCTGCCCTCTCCTTCCTCCCCCTTTCTCCAATGCCCAGCCCGAGCAGCCCTTTCCGGGCGTTTTTCGGCGAAGAGGTGGTCGTGCGCCCCTCTTCCTCCTCTCTTGTGTTTTCTTCTCCAAGTTCTTCCCCAAGTGGTATAATTCTCAAACCCTAACTCTTTTCTCAATACTCTAATCTGAAATTTCATTTCTAAATTGTGTTTTCTTGATGTTTTTCATCTCCTTTATGATTTCTAAGCATGAGTTTATGTTGTGGTTAAGTTAGAGTAATTAGGGTTTGAATTAGAGTTGATGCATGTGAAGATTGAGGTGATTCTCGCTTGTTTCTTGATGGGTAATGAAATGGCTTGCTTGCATGAGGTTCTTGATGAACAAATTAGAGTTTTAGGGACTGTTTTGAAGTGATTACTATGTTAATTAAGTTATTCAGCACTTGGATGATATGATTCAGTGTGAATTTGACATGGATGTGCTAATTTGAACCTGGGTTGGAATTACAATTGTTTTCTATGGATGCATGTGAAAGATTCCATCTTATTTGGGGTATTCTTGAGTGTTCAATTCTGGAAGAACCATGAGTAATAGTTAATTTGGGGTTTGGATGTGAATTAGTACAAGTTAGAGGCCAAAGTAGGCACCAAAATAAGAATTAAAGTCATAGGAAGTTTCTGTCTAAGTATCTGAAGTTTACAGAGGATGTAAAATGTGAGTTTTGCCCAGATTTTTACTGAAAATGATAGCCCAAGTGATTATCTAACTCTAGGCTTTGGAATTTCGAGAATCCGGTATGTGTAGCCCGAGATACGAGCAGAACCGTGAAAAGGTGCAATTATATACGTTTTCTGAGTCAGTAACTTCTTGCTAAGTTTTCGTCCATTTGGAGACCTTGTTGGCTTTAGTGATAAACATAAAGGTTTTAGGTCGTTCTTCAAGCTTTCCGGAAACATAAGGTTTGCATCCATACAATATCGGGAGAGAGAAATATGAGGCTGTGTTCGAGTAGTCAACAAAGTTTCTGCCCAGAATTTATTTCCTTAATTCTAACGTTAAGGTTACGCTTTGATCTCGTAGGAGGCTCTAATGAGGGGTCGACCTTTGTGTCATTATTAAGATGGATTGAGTAGGTTTTCTAAGTTGATTTAAGCTAGGTTAGTGTTTGGGAATTATCTCCTAAAGGTTTAAGGAAATACTAGCAAACCATGGGGTAAAGTGATGAGGTTTTAGGTTCGTGTAAGTGTTGTTGATGGCTAAGTCGTACTTTTAACTTCCTAACAAGTTTATGGGTCTTCCTCGATGCCTAAATAACCAAGGACCATCTCTTCTATGTATTCAATTCACCGGTCATCGGTTCGTAAACTTTCCAAAATTCATAACCATGTCCTTATCTAGTTACCGTCACTTGACAACGTTTCTTTCATGTTTTCAATAATCGAATAGCTTCTCTTCTTAAGCCTTCAAGGACTCCAATTCTATGCTCATCTAAGCTGGTTGTTAAGGATGCTTTATACATCACAAGCTTTCTTTGATCCTATTCAAATTTCGCCATAAGTTCGCCTAAATTTCCAAGCCGCATGATTAGTTTCAAGTGCTCTGCTTCTGTCCGGGCCTTTTTCCGAGCCCTTCCTTTCATTTTTAGCCTTCGGGCCAGTCGACAAAGTTGTAGGGCGTGTTTTTCCCTTTTTGAAAAGTACTCGTTTGCAAAAATCTGAGTTTCCGAGCTCAAGTTATCACCAAATCTTTGATTGACAAAAAAAAAATTGAAATTTCTATTTTCTCAACCCTTTTAAGTTATTGAGTTTTAAATACTTTCATCCTAGCTTGTAAATGCAAGGACATTATTTAAACTCTCAATTTTCTAATGCTCTTATTATAGTTTCCAGGTCGCCCAAACCGTCCCAAGCTCGAGGCACGTCGCTAGACCTTTCTACTACCCAAGGTACGCAAATTGTCCAACGTTAACATTTTTCTTATCATTCAGTATATATATATTATCATCATGTCAAAGGATTGACCTAATATCATTTATCACATTATTTTCAAAAGTGGTCCCGCCTTATTATATTCTAGCTAGTTACGTGATGTACTAGCCTTTTCTTTTAGATGCTCCTGATCAGAGTGTCCTAATGACCTGACCAGTGTCGACTGCCTAGCTGTCACCTAATCCAAATCTAGATCGATTTGGGCATGCGCGTGTGTGAGGTGCTTTGCATCGATCGTAAGGGATACCATTCGTTTTCAATTATTACAAGTTTAACTCCTTTATGTATACACATATTTATCTATGCAACAATCCAGTTCATTCATGGTTATTTCCCCTTCCCCGTTTTCAAAATGTTTTTAAAACGCCGGCACTAGAAACCGTTTTCGAACGGTTGACGTGTTGGAGGTTTGTGTACTGAGTGTTTCCCCACTCACCTTGCGTTTGTTTTCAATGTTTTGTTTTAGGAGGTCCGAGCTCACTGGATAAAGCCAAGGCCAAGCAAAAGTAGATCGTTCCGTTCAAGGTCGTTTCTAAGGTGGTTGCTAGTCGATCCTCAAGCGCTTTTATGGGATTTGGAGACTTTTCTTTTCTCATGTTGGGAAATCTTTATATAAATGTTTAAAGGGTTGTCTATGTTGTATTTCAAAGTTTGGTGATTGTTTCGTATGGGGTTAAGTATATTTTATTTTGGGTTATGTTTGGTGTTTGTGTTTGCCTTGTCCCGAGTGGGGACAACGGTAATACCTCTACCCTGGTGATCCGCTGCGCTAATCACAGGTTTAATTGATGGTTTAAGTTAATCTTGTGGTTAAGGGTTTTGGGGTGTTACAGTTGTGGTATCAGAGCGGAGTTATAAGAAGAACTTGAGGATTTAGAGTTTTATAGGAATTTGTGATTCGGATTTGAGCAATATGGATGTTATGCGTGACATATGCACCTTTATGGATTGAGATTGGGAATATGTGAAATGTATTGGGATGGATGTTGAGCATGAAGCTCCAAATGAGTATATGAAGTGTACATGTCTTCTTACAGGAATGAAGTTATGTAAAATTTTGGGATAGCTCAATTTATAGGAGAAGTGCTGACGAAATTTCTCCAGAATTTAGAGAGCTTTAGTATAAAAATCTAACGAAGTTTAAGTACAGATTGCAAGTAATCTAATAGTTGATGCAAGTGAAGCGTGCTAAGTACTTTTGAGAATGCGAGGCATGTTGAATTAGTCTCGAAAGGAGAATTTGAGTCATTCAAAGAAAAGTATACAAATCCAATTCCAAGTGGGATTGATGTAGAGCGCAAAGGAAGTGTTAAGTGCCTTATCATGGTGTGTTATGAAATGTTTAAAAGCGTTTAAATGATATAAGTGATTAGTACGCTCCAAGTATAGTAAGTGAAGTCACAGGGATCTTAAGAAGGGACAAGAGCTTCTTTAGTTGCTCATAAGGGTTAAGTTAGTTGAGTCTTGGACCTTGTCTTAGTTTTCTTTTGTTTATTTTTTCTCAACGAATTTTACCAATGTTGAAAATTACGACAATCTTGCGTTAATGCTATATATAATATAGATGGATCACAATGGTGACCCTCTTCCCAACCCGTTCGCGATGTTCATGGAGATCGAAACCAACATTCAAGTCCATCTCAAGAAGCTGCAATCATTCAAGAGTGGGATTGATGGTTTAAGTTAATCTTGTGGTTAAGGGTTTTGGGGTGTTACAAATCCCTACTATCATTTTGGATTCTGGGTGGTCCAAAAAAAATAAAATTGTATTGTAGTGGGACAAAATCGAGAGTATACCCTAAATATCATAAATTTTGTATTGCATTTGATTCAAAGCTTTGTATAAAACTTTACCACGATTTTTAATGAATTTACAGCATTTCTCCCAATTTTTTTCAAATTTTTTTCAATTTTTTTATGATTTTTTCAATTTTATTCCTTTTAAAAAACCATAATAATTGCTCGGAATCTCAAAAAATAATTTTAAAAATGTTTTAGTAACTACACTTCATTACTTATCTAGGGGTAGGAACCAAAAAACAAAAACAATATGGGGTAGGCATGGAAAAAATAAAAAGAATGTGATAATGGATTTGGTACCACTACAATACAATTTTTTTTTTTTGTACCACCAGAATACAAATTGAAAGTAGGGATTATTGCCATCCAATTTGCAATAGTAGAGATTATTAGAATCCAATTTCCTTTTATATATATATATATATATATATATATATATATATATATATATATATATATTATCCTTGAGTATCATGCTTATTTGCTAAGGAAAATGAAAACGGCAAAAGGCAAGAATTGAAGAGGTGGTATGTTTTTTTTTCCAATAAATGGGGCAACAGCCCAAAATTTTATTACAGATATTACAGAGGTTGGCCATCGTGCCCAACAGACACGAAAATAGTGTCACAACCAAAATAGTTCACTACAAGCCCATTTGTTCAAAAACTATCTCGTATAAAAGGCAATCTTTCTTTTTGGCATTGGGTAGTGGGTACAAAGGTTATTCATTTTCTACTTATTGTTAGATAATTGTATGCTCCCTGGTCCCCTCTCCTTCAATCTTTATTGCCTTTCCCCCCTTTCCTGTGCCTTGTCCCCTCCAAATACGGGTATTTTGCATTTTGGACCCCGAATTTTAGGGGTATTTATATTCTGAACCCTTGGTTTTCAACATTAACCCTCGGTTTGATTGAGATTTGAGGCTATATTATTAGAGTGAGGGCTTGGAGTTGAGAGGTCAACTCCCCCACACTTAATTGAGAGGCCAATTAAGTGGTGGGATTTTAGAAGTAAAAGAGGCTACAAGATTGTCAAAAGTCCTCTATAATAAACATTTGAAATCGTAAAGTTTGAGAACTACAGTGACGTACTATGAAATTCGGATTCAGAGGTACATCGTTAACAACTACCGTGTTCTGTCTCTTTTATTTTTAGCTCTTCATTTCCACACTTTATTTACACATTTAAATTAATTTTTTGTAATTACCCTATTCATCTCCCTCTAGGGTAATCATATTTTCAGATTTATTGAATTTGACATTGATTTTGAATGAACTTGATCTTGAAAGGGGATATTATAGACTTTATCTCAATCAGAAAGAAGAATTTGATCTCCCATGACTATAGACATAACATGCGTTATATTGTTGTAGTACTCTTAGTTTTGAATTGAATGAACTTGATCTTGTAATAGAGTGTTAATTATAGACTTTATCTTAATCAAGAAGAAGTATTTGACATCCAAACAGAGATGTCATCTTAAATATTTGATAATACAAATACTTTTTTTTTCCAATCAGCCAATTTAAACAGGTCATGTAAACAATCAATCCAAACAACCAATTGTAAACAACGAATGAATACAAATAGCTAATAACGAACAACCAATAATTGTTTGTCAAACAAAACCTTTATAACTGTAGCTTTTGAGAACTTTAGCAATTATGCAAGTCAATGTGCTATAGGGTACCATTCATCGATGATTATTGTAAATTAATATGTGACCCGAATTGTAAATTGACATATAATATCAAAGTGAGAAATATTCCTTAAAAAGTGACTTAAAAAAAAGAACTAATAGAGCGCCCAATCGAGAGAGGTCACGAAACTTGCATGAATATAATGGTACTACCTCCGTTCCAAATTAATTGTTACTTTGACTAAATTTTGACCGTTTATTACTCACATATTATAATGAGTTACAATATGAAATTACCGTCATCAGAAATATATTTTCCTAAAAATTACAATGGTGCTAATTTTTTGTAGAGAATACAAGGTGGAGTTTGTTATGCCTCCTGCCAGCTCAGCTAGAGTTTGTTATAGAAATTTGTTTTGGTTGTTAGTCGAGCTCTATACATGTACATATATCTATATATAGATGGTAGCTTCTGTACAGATATTATCATCAATACACAACATAAAAATTCTCTCTCTCTCTCTTTTGTTTACATGGTATCAGAGCTCCTAGGTTCTGACCTGGAGTTGTTTTTCGTCTCTCGGCGAATTTTGATCCTTGATAGCAGATTGATTCAATTTGGTTTCCAGTAGTGTTGACAATTGATCTTGGTTCGATTCTTGATTGATCGCCTATCAATCTTCATCCGGATTCTTGCTTGATCATCTCTTGATCCTTGAGTTCTACGATGTCTGAAGAGGAGGAGGTTAGCACTCCGATTGGTGAGGCGAGGCAGCTAGAGAATGATATGTACAACAATGATCCTCTCTACCTCGCTTTGCAGATCATCCTGGGTGATCATCGTGAATGTGAAGTTGAATGGCGCAAATTATCGGAAGTGGAATCGGGCGATCAAAATTGCTCTGCGGACAAAGTGAAGATAGGATTCATCACGGTGAATGTTCCAAACCATCTCGAGTTTCTTTACTCAATCAATGGATTAAATGTGATTCTATGGTGATAAGTTGGTTGTTGAATTGCATGATTTCTGAATTGTCTGATGCTTTTCTTTATGTCAATTCGGCTAAGGAGTTGTGGGAGGAATTAGAGGAGAGATTTGGGCAAAGTAATGGACCCTTACTTTACCAATTAGAGTCTCATATTAGTGAACTTTATCAAGGAAAGACCACGTGGTGTTTACTATACTAAACTTAAGAAATGTTGGGATGAATTGAGTGAAATGTCCGAGGTCCTGCATCAGATTTGCCTCAAACTTGCCTCATGTCAAAAAGATGATTGATCTTGAACATAGGAGAAGGTTAGTCGATTTTGATGCATCTAAACCCTGAATATGAGTCAGTTAGAAGTCAGATTTTGTTAATGGACCCATTGCCCTCGGTAAACAAAGCCTATTCCATGATCCAAAGGGTTGAGTGTCAAAGAAATGCATCTGCTGGGATGCACATGAGCACAGAGTTTGTTGCTTACTCTCAAAAGCGTGCACCCAATGTTGATCGTGTTGAGTCTGATATGACCAATGCCTTGGCTGTCAACAATATGCCCAAAAATAAGAAAGAGTTCAAGAAAGGAAAGGTAGGGAAATTTTGCAACTACTGCCAGAAACCTGGACATGAGGAGGACCAATGTTTCAAGAAGATAGGGTATCCGGATTGGTATGAAAGATCAAGGGAATTCAGGAAGAAGGGGCAAAGGGTTGCAGCCAATGTTCAGGTTGAGGAGGACACACCTCTTGAGGAAGATCAATCTATTGACATCAAACTCATCCAGGCCATAGCACAAGAAGTCATAAGGCAGAAAGGCAAACAACAACAGCTGGAGCATCAGGCTGAACAACCTAAAGGTCGTTTTGTCAATTTTGCAGGTAAACTTGACAAATTGCCTCGCATTTGTTGTAATACTCAGAAGTGTGGTGTGTCTGGGGAAAGCACCTGGATTATTGATACAGGGGCCAGTGATCATATGACATATGATCACACTCTACTTTATGATGTGTCTGACTTGCCTAGACCTATATATATCACCTTACCTGATGGATTGGTTAAGTGTGTGACTAAGTGTGGGACAATTATGTTCGATTACAACATCAGATTGAAACGGGTGCTGCTAGTGCCTGATTTTAAATACAATCTACTATCTGTTATTAGGCTGTTGACAGATGAGAATATGTATATGATATTGTTTCCAACCAAATGCATATTCCAGGACCTTTCAACTGACCAACAGGTGGGAGTTGTCTACACTAAGGATGGTCTATACAGGATGGATTCAATGTCAAGAGAAGGGCAGCAGGTGATACAAAGTCTGAACAAGAAGGACACTACATCTAGTTGCATGTCTTTACAAAATAAGAAGTGCATCACTTTGGAGGTCTTATATAATAGGCTAGGACATGCATCCCTTTCCAAATTGCTTCATATTGATGATTGTAATGATGTTGATGGAGATAAGTTTTTTTGTGAGACTTGTATCTTGGCTAAAGCTCATAGGCTTTCATTTCCAAGAAGCTCTATTAAGACAACTGCATGTTTCCAATTAATACATATGGATCTTTGGGGTCCTTATCGTGTTCCAAATATCAATGGTGCAAAGTATTTTGTCACTATAGTGGATGATTATAGCAGGTGTACTTGGACCCATTTGATACATGATAAGACTCAAGTTTATGCTAGTATAGAGTAGTTTCTCAATATGATAGATACTCAATTTGGGGCTAAAGTGTCTATCATCAGAACAGATAATGGGACTGAGTTTGTCCAGAACACCTGTGCTCAGTTGTTTGCCAAAAGAGGGATAGTACATCAGAGGTCAGTAGTTTATACACCTCAACAGAATGGGGTAGTAGAGCGTAAACACAGGCATTTGTTGGACACAGCCAGAGCCACCAAAATACAAGCTGGATTCCCTAAGGGTTATTGGGGGGAGTGTGTGTCAGCAGCAACCCATATTGTCAATTTGCTGCCCATGGAGAACTTGCAGTAGAAGTGTCCCTTTGAGGTCTTGTATAAAAAGAAACCCAACTTGACAGATTTGAGAGTTATAGGATGCCTTTGCTATGCAGTATGTGTGGGAGAAAAGGATAAGTTTGAGAATCGAGCAAAGAAGTGTGTTCTACTAGGATACACATTTGGAGTAAAGGGTTACAAGCTGTTGGATTTGGAGAGTAAGAAGATATTTCATAGCAGGGATGTGATTTTCAGGGAAGACATCTTCCCATTTAAGAAACAAGGTTCTGATTCTTCAACCAAAGGAGGATCATCCACTTCTCCTTTTTGGCCTAACATTGATTTGTTTCATGATATTGATACCAGTATCCAGGACAAATCTATTGAAGAACAGACAAGAAATGACACCAGCATTCATGGAACCTCTACTGGATCACCTGAAGTAACTCAGTCACCACCAGCTGATAATCATGAACCACCGATTGCGCCACTTGGATCAGAGACCAGTGAGGTCCCACATGATACATCTCAACCAAGGATGACCTTGGATATTCAGCCAGCAGCAACCAGACGATCTGAAAGGCATAGAGTACCTCCTGCTTGGCTTAAGGATTTTGTACAACATGGTGGAGGTAAAGCTACTGCCACTTATGCAAATATTCAGTACTCCTTATTTACCAGCTCAGATTTGCAGCATTTGTCACATGATTTTGTGACATCTTTAATGACTACCATGCATATCACTGAGCCTGGGAGTTTTCATCAAGCAGTAGAGCACCCAGAATGGGTGAATGCTATGAATCTGGAACTGGAGGCATTGGAGAAGAATGGGACTTGGAAGTTAACCACCCTGCCTCCTGGAAAGAAGGCACTGAGTTCAAAATGGGTGTATAAGGTGAAGTTCAAACCTAATGGATCAGTGGAGAGATACAAGGCTAGGTTGGTGATTCGTGGGTTTGAGCAAGTGAAAGATAAAGACTACAAACACACGTTTTCTCCAGTTGCAAAACTCACCACTGTGAGAGTGTTCATTGCAATGGCCACTGCTAAAGGTTGGCCTTTACACCAACTTGATATCAATAATGCATTCTTGCACGGGTTTTTGGATGAAGAGGTGTATATGACACCTCCCCAAGGGTATGACAAGGCTGGTCAAGGGCAAGTCTGTAAACTTGAGAGATCACTTTATGGTCTCAAGCAAGCTTCCAGACAGTGGAATCTGGAACTCAGCAAATTTCTCAAGAAATTGGGGTTTTCCCAATCCAAGAATGACTATTCACTCTTTGTTCGAGAAAATGGAGGACTGTACACACATTTGCTGGTTTACGTGGATGACCTATTGATTACAGGAGATGACATACAAGGCATCATTGAGGTAAAACAGCAGCTGGACTCAGCTTTCACCATCAAGGACTTGGGATTGGCTAGATATTTTTTGGGTATTGAGATAGCTCGATCTCAAACTGGGACTATCCTAAATCAAAGGAAATACATAGTGGACATCCTCACTGATGCAGGTCTTACGGGTGCAAAGGCAGCAAAGTTTCCATTACCACAGGGACTGAAGTTGTCCACTGAGACAGGAGAAATCCTGGAGGATCCTGCGAAATACAGGCGGATTGTTGGAAGGCTTCTGTATTTGACCCTAACTCGACCTGACATTTCATATGTGGTACAGCACCTGAGCCAGTTCTTACAGTGTCCACGCCAACCTCATTATCAAGCTGTTCTTCATGTATTGAGATATCTCAAGGGAACAGTTAATAAAGGCTTATACTACCCTATAGACACTGATTTGAAGGTTACTGCCTATTGTGATGCGGATTGGGCCAGCTGTAAGATGACAGCAAGGTCCCTTACAGGCTACTGCGTGTTCTTGGGTTCTGCATTGGTGTCCTGGAAGACGAAGAAGCAAAAGACAGTAGCCAAATCCTCAGCAGAAGCTGAGTACCGAGCCATGTCAGCCACCACTTCGGAGCTGGAATGGCTCAGTCATCTATTGAAGGATTTGAGGATTGATGTTAGTCTTCCCATCACATTACATTGTGATAACAAAGCTGCAATGCACATTGCAGAAAACCCGGTGTTTCACGAACACACCAAACATTTGAACATTGATTGTCACTACACTCGTGACAAAGTCATAGATGGATTCTTACAAACTGCCTATGTCAGTTCTAAGGAGCAATTGGCAGACCTGATGACAAAGCCTCTGGGAGAACTTCAATACAATTTACTTTCTTCAAGGCTTGGATTGTTGGATGTCCCACCAAATCCACCTTGAGGAGGGGATGTAGAGAATACAAGGTGGAGTTTGTTATGCCTCCTGCCAGCTCAGCTAGAGTTTGTTATAGAAATTTGTTTTGGTTGTTAGTCGAGCTCTATACATGTACATATATCTATATATAGATGGTAGCTTCTGTATAGATATTATCATCAATACATAACATAAAAATTCTCTCTCTCTCTCTTTTGTTTACAATTTTATATTGTAACTCATTGTAATTTGTAAATAATTAACAGTCAAAATTTAGTCAAAATGACAATTAGTTTCGGTTGAGGTTGTTGAGGATGAACCCTCGGGTGGGTATATATACAGCAGCCTGAGAATCATCTCCAAGAGCTCAGGGGAAAATATTTGAAGACAGTAGGTGACCCAATACCATGATGGTTCTATTACACCTCTTTTGCCCCGGCATGCGCTATCCACCGTATTCTTTGCCACCTTCTCTACTTCACCCATTGGGAATATACGTGATAAACCCTGCCACTAATTAATTCATACACCACATATATTAGGAATTAGGGTCTGTTTTTATTGGAGGGTTATGGTAAGATTGGATAAAAATAAGTATGATAATTTTAAGTAAAAGTAGAAAATTTGAATATTGAAAATGAGTAACAAATGGGTAGGATTGGATTGGATTGGGTTGGGTTGGGTTGGGTTAGGTAAAATAGTACTCCCTCCGTCTCAAATTAATTGACACTTTGACAAAATTTTGACCGTTAATTACTCACAAATCAGAATGAGTTATAATATGAAATTACTGTAATTAGAAAGACACTTCACTAAAAATTACGATGGAGGTAATTTCATATTGTAACTCATGATAATTTGTGAATAATTAACGGTCAAAATTTTGTCAAAATGTCAATTAATTTGGGACGGATGCAATAATTTTAAATAAAATCAATGTCTCTTACATTCGGATCATCCGTCATTCGACCATCTTTTCCGATGCATTTACCTTTGGTCATATTTGATTTGATGAAACCAGGAGTCACTATTGTTATATGAATATTTGGTCCAACTTCTACTCGTAATGTATTGTAAAAAGCTACCAATGCAGCTTTACTTGCCTGAAATTAAACCAAATGCATAAACTTAGTCTTGTATTCACAATTCAATGCACGATACTAATTTTGAGTTCATTATGTGGTGTTGGGTTGGAATTTTTATCAAATTCACAAATTTTGTTATATTTGATTTTATTGAGTGAATGAGAAAATTTTAATGTAGGACCATCAGGTTACACTCAAGAAAGAATGTTTTTCGAGCTAGTGGCAAATATGGAAAATTTTCCAACTTTACCAAGTACACTCATATATACTATGGTGTGTTTGGTGCTAAGAAAAATTGTTTTTTAAGAAAATGGTTTTCCTTGTAAAATGATTTTCTTTGGAAATGAATTTTTATTTGATATTTTCCCGTATTTGGTACACATGAAAATGATTTTCTTGAAAAACGATTTCCATCTGTTTTACAATAAAGAGACAGAAATTAAAATGCGTGAGAGATAGAGACAGATTAAAAATGGTGCATGAAAGAGAGTGGTGGAGAGAGAGAGAGATATTAAAATGGGTACAAGAGAGAGTGGTGGAAGAGAGAAAAATGAGAGAGAGAAGATATTATAAAACGGGTGTATGAGAGAGAGAAAAAAAAAAGAATAGGCAAGAAAGAGAGAAAATAATTTTCATTTGGTTGGAGTCAAGAAAATAATTTACAAATGGATGGGGCAAAATCACTTTCTTTGAAAATGGTTCTCTCCATTTTCCAGTCACCAAACATCGGAAAATCATTTACAAAAAATTATTTTGATCCCAACCAAACACACTCGAAATTAAAAAGTTTGTTAAGGTGCACATATTACATATATAATTGAGGCAAAAGGTAACATACACAGTAAATGCTGAGTCTTGGCATAGGTGTCCAAGAACCAGAAGATGCCATGACAATGATCTTTCCACAAGTATTTTTGAGATGTGGGATTGCAAAACGAGTTTGTAAACAGAACCCCAGAAATTAACATCCTGCACGAGTTAGAAATTCTAAATTAGTTAGGCCATCTTTTCTATTTTTCATGAATTTTAGATGTTTAATTCCACAGACGATAAGCCATTAATTAAATGTCTCATTAAATGACCCTTGCTTTTTCTCATGGGTGGATGATATTGGAATCAATCTCTTTAAATTGTAAAATTTAGATATAACATTGTTACGTTAAACCCCTCCATACCCCGCCCGCTTGGGTGGAACTTCAGAGTATTAATTTTAATTTGGTTATGAATATAAATGGGAGGTTTGAAATGAATTACCATGACCGACCGCGTTTTAGACATGTCTTTGTAATCTTCAACACTGCCATGAGTTAGAATCCCAGCGTTGTTCACCAGATGATCCACTTCAAATTTGTGAAAACTAACCGCAATCATCACTTTGTGGCAATACTCATAAGAGAAGATCTCTCTAGACATGTTCATTTGGAAGCAAAAATACTGGTAGGGTGTGTTTGGTTGGGATGAAAAATTTTCCATTTTCCGGTGTTTGATGACCGGAAAATGGAGAAGATCATTTTCAAGAAAATAATTTCCCCCAATCCATTGTAATTTATCTTTTTTACTTTAGCCCAATGAAAATCATTTTCTTCGTCTTTTCCTCTCTCTCTCTCTCTCTTTCTCTCTCTCTCTCTCCTTTTGTTCTTTCTCACTTCTTTCTCTCTCTCCTTTTGTTCTTTTTCACTTCTTTCTCTCTCTCTCACGCACTGATTTGAATATTTTTCTCTCTGTCTCTCTCTCTATTTTTCTCCAACCATTCTCTCACATACACCCGTTTTAATATCTTTTATCTCTCTTGTTTTTCTCTCTTCCACCACTCTCTCTCCTGCACTCGTTTCAATACTTCTCTCTTTTTCATTGTCTCTCTCTCCACCACTCTATCTTATATCCATTTAATCTCTCTTTCTCTGGCATTTCTCTCTCTATCATTCTCTTTCATGCACCATTTTTAATATATCTCTATATATATATATTTTCTTTCTCTGTCCCCCTCTTCCTCTCCACCACTCTCTCTCACACACACATTTTAATCTATGTCTCTTATTGTCAAATATGTGAAAATTGTTTTCCAGAAAAATCATTTTTTCTATTTATCAAACACCAGAAAATAACAAATAAAAATTCATTTTCTAAGAAAATCATTTTACAAGGAAAATTATATTCCTAAAAAAAAGTTTTCCTTTCCACCAAATACACCCGTGAGTAAAAGTAGACCTGTTATTGAGACACATTAAAACTCCTAATAATATGTAGATTTTGTCAGATATTTTGGAACAACTTACATCTTTTGAAGTGTGATACTGCTGAATCGACCACACGCTTACAATCATTGATGTGAGTGACATCAGCAGTAAGAGTAAGAGTAAGAGCATCTGGAGAACCAATCTTAAGGCATGCATTGGCGACTGTTTGAAGGCTTTCTTCCTTAATGTCTGCTAAAACTAGTCGTGCTTTTCTTCTAGCATACTCATATGCCAGTTGCTGCACATACTTATATAATCAGTAACTATGACATACAATTTTGCTTTTCTTTGCCACAAAATTAGGCTCTATTTAATTCATTTAAATTGAAATCAGAAGAAAATTCCTTCCTCCATTCCATATTAATTGACATATTTCAAAAAATTTCGTAAATCAAAGTTAAACTAAAAAAAACTACCCACATAATTAAATAACACTATTTTCCAAGGTATTTTTCGGATATCAAAGTGTAGATAGTAAGAGAATGTGAGTTTTAGTACTACCTCAGTCCCAAAATGTTTGTCCATTGACTAAATTTTGACTGTTAATTACTCACAAATTATAATGAATTAAAATATGAAATCTCTACCAATAAAAAGATGATTTGATAAAGATTACAATGACGGTAATTTTATACTGTAACTCATTATATTTTGTGAGTAATCAAAAGTTAAAATTTAGTCAACGGACAAACATTTTGGGACGGAGGTAGTAGTTTTTATTAATTAAAAAAATAAAATATTAACATAATTATTAAAATTAAAGTAATTAAATTAAGTATTGATAAATGAAAAAGAAAAAATTATTTTTAAAAAAATAAATAAAATGTTAACATAATTATTAAGTAATATGAAATGGAGAGAATATAACCATCTTTTACTAATATATTACTAAAAAAAAAAGTCCCTTTTATAGTCTCCACTCTCTTGGACTGTGTGGCTTGTACGGTCTGTTGCGTGTGAGCTATCACAATTTTGTGCTCAAGGGCATTGTGACGATTTCACTTTGATGAATAAATTTGGGCTGATGGCCCCACTTATCGGGGAAAAAAAATCATCCTCTTATGCCAAGTTTTTAGGTAAACCTTGATCTAGTTATATAGTAAGGTACATCCAATAATTATTACCTGTCTTTCTTCTTCATATATCAAAAAATAAATATAAGAGGGACTATATAATATGTCTTGTAACTTGTTAAATAGATCTAGGTATATCTAACAACTGATCCCCTCTCATTATCAAATCATATTTTTCTCTCAAATTCATACGGAAAGTGTTGATATATAAATTTGGGTTTTTTTGTTTTTTGGACCCCAAATTTTGGGGTATTTATTTTCCAGACCCTCATATTTCAAAATTTATATTTTGGACCCTATACTTTGTCTCCGTCAACAATATAGGCCCTATACTTTGTTTCCGGCAACAATATGGACCCCCATATTTCAAAGTCATTATCGAATTTTTTTCTTTTGAAATTTTCCAGCTGTAATTTCTTCTTCCTCTTCTTACACGATTTTCAACCCCCATATGAGCATAAATTTGCCAAAAAAGTTACCAAAATTAACAAAAGTTACCAAAATTTAACTTTTACCCTCTGTTTTTTACTCATGAATTTTACACAACCTTAGCTGTCAAAGTCTTGTCAATTTCAAAACAACAGTCAAAAGAAGAAAAAAATGATAAAATGTCATATCGGGAAGTTTAGGCAACAATTAGGTCATCTTCAGAGTCAAACATAACTTTGGGCTACATTTTTGGGGTCCACAAAGTATAGAGTCCAAAATATAAACTTTGAAATATGTGGGTTCAGAAAATAAATACCCCAAAGTTCGGGGTACAAAAACAGAAAACCCATATAAATTTATATGTTTCTTCGCACTTTTATATGGTCAAGTATTTTATTTTTTCAAAAAACAAGTTGAGTTTACGTAAAGAATGCTACTTATGCATGCACAAGCAACTATAAAATGGGAGGAAGAATAATTAAAGACATGGAAACTGACCTCACCGATGCCAGAGGCTGCTCCGGTGATGATGACAACTTTTCCGGCGACATCTTCGACGAAGAAGAAAGAACGCAGGACAGAAAACAAGGACTTGGGGAGCTGAATCAAAGGTATGTATAGGCACAATAAGAGGATGATAAAGGGTGGAGCTACTATTTTCAACACAGAATTTATCAAATCCATTGTTCCTTTTTCTTCCTTTGATCTGTTGCGTTGTCCAAAAATGGCATAGCTAGAAACAGTTAAGAATCACATCAACTGTATATATATTCAGCAATGGTGGACCTAGTTAGGTTGTTGTGTCGAATTTTCAACAGTGGCTTTTAATGTGGTGAGTGGATTAGTATAGGTGGCGGGTGCGGGTGTGATTCTTAAATATTAGAGAGCGTTTGGTAGGAATCTTGGGGAAATTCTTCCCGAGGAAAATTTCCCATGGGAAGTTTTCCATGGGGAAGATTTCTCTGGGGAAAAAGAAAATGAAGAAAATGGTGGGGCCACCGTTAAATTTTTCCCAATGTCAACCCACACCAAAACATGGGGAAAATTAGTCAACCCAGGAAAATTGACCATTTCCCCGGGGTTATTGACCAACCAAAAGCACCCTTAAGTCAATTACTCAATCGTATGTGTTACATATACATATTACAATTGATCGGATGAACATGGTACTTTGACCATCATGGTTCATTAGATATCTAACTGACATCAAGTACTATTTTAATATACGTCAAATACGCAAAGGACTATGTTAAAGATTTTGCTTCGTGCACACCAAATACTGTTTTCGTGGACATCAGGTAAGTAAAGAAATATAAAAGTTTTGCTTGGTCGAAATCAAATATTGATGTCCACCTTTCATGTTTGATGTCCACGAAAACAATATGTGATGTCCGCCATCTAAATATCCAACCATCCTAACATTCTCACCAAAGGGTTATATTTTTATAATAAGTTCCACATATATATATATATATATATATATATACCCTTTTTCTTACTAAGAACAAAGCAAGATTTTCAGATTACATATATTTATTATGTCATTAGGTTTGTAACACTGGGTATTTGACTCTTTTTTATTGATTATACATCACATATTTTCAATATATATATATATATATATATATATATATATATATATATATATATATATATATATATATATATATATATATATATATATAAGACCTTCTAAAGAGAACCAAAACCTAGTAGAGAGATTTACCAAACTTCAAACCTATAAATAATGTTTTCAACAAAAATGGATAATATTTTGCTTCCACTAAAATTTATAAATATTATTAAAAAAAAAAAAGCATACACATAAGCTACGAATGTTAATATAATACATAAGCAAAACAATATTCATTAAATTTTTTTAAAAAATAATACTCATTGGTTTGTCTTTCTTGCACTGAACTTATTAATTCATGGAATATATCACTGCCAATATTTAAAAAAATATATCAAAGTAAAATTTTAAAGATATTAAAGTGTAAACCTCACATAAACAATCTTTATTATTGTTTTATGTAACATAATGATAGATAATTAATAATTAATACTTTAATAAACTTTTATTTTGAATTATAGTTTCAGCTTGACTATTAAATTAATTATATAATTATTTTTTATTAGCTTTTTCCTCAAATTGATAGTTATAATATAAGAACGACACAAGCTATAGACGTGGATTTTTATATTTACAAATATATAATTCAAAAAATTAGTATTAAAGAAGTGTTTACATTAAGAAAATTTATCATGTTATGATGGTACAATTTTTTCTAGGATACTACCCCTTCTGTTCTTTTTTATCTGTCATTTCCGATTTTCAGTGTCAATTCTTAATTAATAATATCTTACATAAAACTTTTATTAAAAAATATAATATTATACATTTTTAATAATATTTTTCATTACGAATCTAATGACATCAGTTTTGTATGATGAATCGTTATATAAATTAAGATATTAACGGTCAAAGTTTTTAACACAATTTTCTGGAGGACAGATAAATAAAAACGGAGGTAGTAATTCTTATAATTTACTCCTTAAAATAAATTAGCTATGTTAATAAATAAATTTATGGTACATCGCACAAGTCAAAAGTTAGTCTAGAGATAAGACTGCTATATTTAACTTCTTAATGTCTCACCACGTGGCGTGGTTAGAGGATTGGTTTTGGTGGATTGATCGGAAGTAGCAAGTATTGGATTTTGTTTTTTTTCCTCTTTGTTTTGAGTTGATGCGTGTGTCCCAAATTATGCGTTTGGGATTGTTGGAAGAGCGATCGAGGCCAACTCGAATGGAATCAAAACCGACAAGGGTCATGTCGCAAGAGAGAGGATAGGCCAACTCGTTTGGGTTGGGTTGTAAGGACACTTGTCATTGGAGACTAAGGCGGTTCCGGTTATTTTGTTTCTTAGTTCCGTTTTGATATATTTTCTTAATTTGGATTAATTTCAAATTTTGTTGTTGTTTTGATTGATATATATGCTTTGCGGCAATGTAACTCGATCTTATTAACCCTAGTCATTATTGTGCTGCCTTGGATATAAATATAGCTTAGTGTTAGGCTTTATTGTAATCTGATTAAGTATTTAATTTTTGCCATGCCACAAGAGATTGACATGCAATCTCTATGTCCCCGAGGGATCGGAATTGTAAGAGTTGTATGAACTGTGAGTGTTGATTGATTAGGTTGTAGCACTAGGGAGATTGTAAGAGATTATGAAGATTTGATAAACACTTGTTATCCTCTGATATAATATATCGCTCGCGATTTTTTTTCCCCGATTTGGAGTTTTCCACATTGATCTTTGGTGTCAATCTTTATTTTTTTAGCCTTTATTATTACTTGTACAACCAACAATGCCTTAAGATCCTAACACTCATAAACCACCCACTTATCATAATCATACTTTGGTATCTAAACAACCCTACAATGAATAAATAAGTTTTATGTAATTTGGTCTCACCATATTGTAAGGTATTCAATTTTGTAGTGACATTTCGTGCATATATTGCGAAAATTAATTTATTTAAAGGTGCCTAACAGAAGCCATATCACAAAAAAAAGTTACTATGAAATGAGGAATCCGTCTCATGATCGTATGTTATGCGAGACAAACTCACAACAGAATTTGTGTTAATACTATTTTGCTCTTTCCCACATTAATTAATTGATTACTTAACCAAAATTTATAGAACCAATGAAATAATTTAGTTGAACATTGTATGACATGAAAAGTTGTGAAATTTAAAATTAGTTGTACTTCTTTCTCTCTAGCACTTTTTACACATTGTGCAAGAAACATTAATAATTAAAATGTAACCCCTCGTTTCTTTTTATCTTTTACCCAAATTTCTGTGTAAAAAGTTTTGACTGTTAATATTTTAATTTATATAATGATTATCATACAAAACTGATATCATTAAATTTATAATAAAAATTATTATTAGAAAAGAATAATATAATATTTTTTTATAAGCATCTTATGTGAGAAATTATTGATTAAAGATGAACATCAGAAAATGTAAATGATTGATAAAAAATAATTGAAATTAATGTAGTTAATTGAAACAAATTATATTGAAATTATAAAATGACTAATATAGAAATCAGAAAAGTAAGTTAAAATGACAAATATGATGAGATTGAGGTAATATATTTATGTTTTTAGTTTTCTTTTTATGTTACTATTTTGTTTTTAGGCTCTGTTCTTTAAGGGTGTAGAATTTAGTTAAGGAAAGGAAAGAAAAGCTAAATAAGGAAAGTAATAGAGGTAGGTAAATATCACATCAGTTATTTCTTTTTTATTTTTGAATAAATTTGTGAGTTGAATAAAGAATTTTAATATAATTTATCTAAAAGTATAGTCCTATTTTTTGGATGGTAAGGTAATGTAAAATTAGGTTAGATAAAATAAGAATAAACTATTTTACCAAGCTAAAAATGAGGGCTTTAATATTCACCATTTATGTTGTCCAGTTTGAAGCATTTTTTTAAAGGTAACTAAGAGAGGTGGTTAGAGATTTCTTCTTATAAAAAAATCTTCACACCATATCCTCATACAAAATGTTATTGAACTCTCTATCGTCTATCTGTTGCCACTTTTCAACTGCTGACAAGTTATGACATTGTTTTGAAAGTCAGTCAGCTGCTCCATTCGCGTCTCTATAAATATGACAAATATTACTTTAGAGGAACTTTGAAAGTAGCTTACGAATATCTTCCACCAGGTTTCTAATCTGTCAGGGTATTGCAAAATTACTATGGATGGCTTGCATTGCTACTAGATTATCTCTTTGTATTAAAATGTTGGAATGACCTATTTCTATTGCTTCCATTAATCCATCTCATAGAGCTCTTGCTTCAGCCACAGTAATAGGCGAGTCCCATAGTTCCCTGCGCCTGCATTAATCAAGATCCCCTCCAATCTCGAAGAATAAAACCTCCTGCTGCCGAATTTTGATTAGGTGAACCGTCGAAGTTGAGTTTGACGATGCCATTGGGAAGTGCAAGCCATCGTACAATTTTGTTGGTTGGCAGCCCCTGATGTGTGGCGTTCCTATCCACCAACTCATTTCCCGCCTCTAACGATTTCTGATTTTCCATTCAACAACATGTTTTTTTGTTTCAATGAGGTTTCCTAGTGGATTATGAGTTATGTTTCTAGAAACTGTGTCATTTCTACTTTTCCACAGAGACCTTAGAAGGAAGACACAGCGGTTTACATTTTTTTCTCCAACATCTTCTTCCAGGTTGTCCTTCAATAACTGGGTTTGACTGGTCTATTTGATTAGTGGGTAGTCATCGATGTTGGTTTGCTAAATCTCGTACCTGTTTCGCAAAGAGGCAGTCCGAGAAGGTATGTTCATTTGTTTCTATATCCTCTCGGCATAATGGGCAGAGAGGGTCCAGGTTAATCCCTCTGTGAAAAAAATTCTCTCTATTGTGTAGGGCATTTCTTACACTTTGCTAGAGAAAAATTTTAACTTTTAGTGGTAATTCTAGCCTCCAAATCGAATTAAACTCCCATTTTTGTAGCCAGTAGCCACTCATTATAGTGTTTTGCAACTCTAGTATTTGTTTTTGTTGAGAATTTCCCCGATCCCATAAGCCCCCAACACACTTCATTCCTAGTGCCCACAAGAGGAATTAGTATGTCAAGGATTTTTTGGATCACATTATTGTCATTAATCACTTCTCTGATTTATCCCACATTCCAAGTCTTATCCTGTACGTCCCATAAAATTATCTACCGTAATATCCAAATTATTTATATTCAAGCACTCCGAGTTAGTCATTTCTAAAATGGTATGATCTTCACACCACATGTCTTTCCAAAATTTTATGCTTTTTCCTTTACCTAGTATCTATCTCATGCCTTTTGTTAAGATAGATTAGGTTCACAAGATGGTTTTCCAAACGGATGAGTCTTGTGCTCTAAGACTAATTTCTAATAAATCTCTTTTATGAAGATATTTTTCTTCATAAGCTGGTCCCACAACCCTTCTACATTTAAAATCTTCCAAGCTAATTTGCATTGGAAAGCCAAATTGATGTCCTCAACTCTTCTAAGCTCAAGCCCTCCATACTTTTTGGGTGTACAAATTGTGCTCCAGGCCACCATTGACATCCTTTTTTGATTCTGATATTTTTTTTCTAGAAAAAAAAAATTCCTATTGACACTATCCAATGCACTATAAGCATGATTTGGCAATTTAAAACATTGCAATGTGCGTGAAGGTAGGGATTCTAAATTTGCTTGAATTAGAACTAATCTCCCTGCTTTGGAGAGGAAGTTCGCCTTCCATGCTGACATTCTATCCTGAATGATATCGGCGAACCTATTCCTATTTAGGCGCCCTTGATGCATATGGCACCCCGCACCCTAGATATTTTTCAACAGATTCTGATATGGGGATGTTGAAAATACCTTTTATATTACCCTTTAAATGCCTAGGCGCATTTTTTGAGAATACTAATATGGACTTATGAAAGTTCATCGGTTGACCCGACTCTTCACAAAAGATTTGGATGATATTTTTTAGTCGAAAGGATGTTTCTGAAGATGCTTTACATAGTAAAAGGCTGTCATCCGCAAAGAACAAGGAATCTTTGTTGTCTTAGGTGCTAATCGGAATCCAATACCTGATTTTCGATTGGTCACTTCTTGCTCGAGTTTGTTCACGAGTATGTTCATAAATGAAATGAAGAGGTATAGTGATAAGGGGTCACCTTGTCTTAGGCCCCTTGAAGGCTTGAAGAACCCATAGAAAGTTCCATTAATGAGTAGAGAATACAAGAGTGTTGAACACACATTGCTTTATGAGGCCAATCTATTTATGGCAGAAGCCAATTTTCTTTAAGACCATTATTAGAAAATCTCATTTTATTTGTTCATATACGTTTTTCATGTCCAGTTTTAGAGCCAACCAAGGCATTTTTTTTCTTTGCGTCTTTAAACTTGTGTGTTGTTTCATGCGTTGTTCAATCATAAAAGCACTTTCATGAGGCGAGATTATATTCCCAAGCAAAGGTCTTAATCTGTTCACAAAGCTTTTTGCAATTATTTTATAGAAAGTGTTGCATAGACTAATGGGTCTAAAGCGACTTGTTTGCATGGGAATGTCAATGTAGGCACTAAAAAAAATCAAAATAGTGCAAATTATAAAATAAATTAAGTTCATTAGTTTGGTCGATCTAAATTAATTAATTTAGTTCATTTAATTGGAATTGGGTCGAACCGACTACCAAGTCAAGACCAAGTGACTACCACGTCAAAGCCAAATGGACTGTCAAGTAAACTCAAACACAAGGCCTGGTCAACAACCCAAGAAAACTAACAAGTCACCTAAGAGATGGAGTCTCTCATCTATAAATATGACTATTACCTATGTTTAAAAAAAACAGACACTTCAATATTTGTCGTTTTTTCTTAAGATTCAACACCAATTTAATCGAGATTTAAGCCCCATCGGCCCACCTTCAAGAAGACTATAGAGATTGAATCAGAGGATTATTTATTTGTTCATCTTGTAACAAATATTGATAGAGATTGTACCCAGATTCTTTGAAATTAAGACAAATTTTATTTGTCCATTTTTCTTGTCTTGATTAATTTTAAACTCAAAATTTTAGAGTTACAAATTTTGGCACGATTGGTGGGACAATCTTTGCCTCTCATCTCCATCTCTGAAACCAAGACTTTCAAGAACCTCTCCACGAAGAAGACATGACCTTAAACATTTTAGCTAATCTCCCTTCAAGGAAGAATGACAACCCTCCGTCGTGAAGACCTAGAAGAAGTTCTACCAGCTTTAGTAAGTTAGACACTAGAGTGGTGACAAGAAGCAAGATAAGAGCCGGTAAAGTTGCTAATTATGGAGCACTAACAACCTTAGAGTGCCACGCCACACAAAGTATTAATTCCACTGTGCTTGATGGCCACGCCCCTACTATGGTCTGCCCCAAAGAAAAGTTTGTGATTATTGTGAAGACGAAACACGAGACCATTAGCACGGTGAGGGAAGTTCAAAGAAAAACAAGGTCATATGATTTTATTACTATGTAAGTCATGGTTATAGGTGTTATGACCATAGAAGAAGAAATGGCCAATATAAAAGCCACATTACTAAAACTCACCCAGGAAAGTGAAGAGAAGGATATGCAAATCAAGCGTCAAGATAAGAAGATTGTCATGTTAGAGAAGAAATTAAAACAACGACTAGATGAATCCCTGCATGAAGATTCAGAAATCAAGGAAGAAGGCAAATCTAGCAGAAGTGATACTGAGAGTGACATGTCTAAGAAGGGCAACAGGCCATCGATAAGCTCAATGACTGCGGAACAAATCCAAATTTGATCGCAAGTGCACTCAAGGCTCAACCTGGAGAAGCCTCACCAAGAACTCACTGATTTCTTAGGCCTTACACTAAGAGAGTCAACACTCTTCGTATTCTACATGGTTACTAACCTCCCAAATTTCATCAATTCGATGGAAATGGTAACTCAATGCAGCATGTCGTAGACTTTGTTGAGACATCTAACAATGTTGGCACGGATGGAGATCTCTTAGTCCAACAATTTGTGCGCTCATTGAAAGGAACCACATTCGAGTGGTACACCAACCTTGCTCCCAAGTCCATCCATAGTTGGGGGCAAATGGAGGTGGAGTTTTTGAATCGTTTCTATAGCACGAGTCGTGTCGTTAGCATGACGGAATGGACTACATCAATCGTTGGCGTGCTATTTCCTGAATGTGCAAGGATCGTCTATCAGAAACCCTTGTGGTTGACATGTGTGCTCGATGAATGGATTGGAACATACCCTATGCCTTGTAAGTAAACAAGCCTCAGAGTTTTCAAGACTTAGTGACACAAGCTCATCACATGGAGTTTACAATTGCGAACCATGGAAAACGTTCTAACAATAGTGTATCCATAACAATTTATGAAGACATGCCAAGAAGAGACCCTATGATTGAAGGACATGACTATTGCTTTTCTAACTCTGATGCACATGAAATGTTGGACAAACTGTTCGAAAAGCGCCTCATAGAACTCCCTGTGCCAAAGTGTTCTAAAGAACTAGGAAGAGTGAATAATCCTAAGTATTGCAAGTACCACAAGATTGTTAGTCACCCATTAGAGACATGTAGAGCGTTCAAGGACCGAGACATGCAACTAGTAAAGGAAGGGAAAATCGCAGTAGATGGAGAAGACACCGTCAAGTCTGACTAGATGCGACGCGCATAAGGACAGAGAACACCCTATGGGGCAAAGGGCAGTCACCTAAGAAAAAAAGGGACTCAAGCAAAAAAAAAACTTTCAAGTGATCACAGACTTCCAAGTCACCAGAAGACTTCCAAGTCATCATTAAAAAAAAAAATACTCCCAAGTACAAAGACTTCTAAGTCACCACCAATGACTCCCAAGTCAACCTAATCAAGAAACTCCCAAGTACACAAAGACTTCCAAGTCACCACCAATGACTCCCAAGTCAACCTAATCAAAAGATTCCCAAGTTAACACACAAGACTCAAAAATCTATTAAATGACCAAAGAATTCCAAGTCATCACCAACGACTCCTTAGTCAACCTAATCAAGATACTCCTAAGTTGACACACAAGATTCACAAGTCTATCAGAGATCAAAGATTTCAAGTCATCATCAACAGACATTCAAGTCATCACGAGAAAAAGACTCTCAAGTCATCATCAACATACTTTCAAGTCATTACAAGTAAAAGACCCTCTTGTCATTATCAACAGACTTCCAAGTCGTCGTCGAAGACTCTCTAGTGGTTATCAAATACTTTCAAGTCGCTACAAGGGAGCACTCGAGTCGAAAGGCTTCTAAGTCATCATAATTGACCAAAATAGGGAACTCTCAGGTTACCTAAATCTCATACTCCTAAGTCATCTAGTCAAAAGACTTCTAAGTCGTCATAGTTCATTAAGATAGCAAACTCTCATGTTAGCTAAATCTTAGACTCCTAAGTCATCAAGTCGAATGACTTCTAAGTCATCACAGTTGACCAAGATAGTAAACTCTCATGTTAGCTAAATCTCAAACTTTTAAGTCGTCAAGTCACAAGACTTCTAAGTCGTCATAGTTGACCAAGATAGCAAACTCTCATGTTAGCTAAGTCTCAGACTCCTAAGTCATCAATTACCTTCTCTATGTAAAGACAGCGTCAACAACTACACCACTGTGACTGAGGATATCCTTCTTAGAGTTAGCGCCGACGATTGTGTCGTCATCATTGTTGGCATACCACTTTAAGTCAAGTCTCACAATGTGTGACTTTAATAATTGCATCGCGACCGACAATCATCAAGCATTATACCATCAATTGTGTCACCACAATTGCAAAGTGGCACCCTTCATGTCAGGGCGACCGGTTTTGCTATGCCAATGGTTTCGCGGGGTCATTATTTTCGTATAGTAAGTCCGTGCCAAAAATTGTGTCATTACCGCAATTGTTGGTTGCTTTCACCAAGTTAAGGACACCAACGAGCTATCTTTCCCAGGGACAATAAACCACTTCAAGTCATGTCCATCTTTTGGCATCTACAAGTACAAGTAACGTATATTATGTAGCCTCGCAAACTTGCAAAGAAAAAAAATGAAGCAAAGAACCGGGTAAAAAGACACATAAAAAGTGGGATCCAACACGAGTAAAGAAAGTTTGTGGACTCTTTCTAGCATGTGCCGGGTAAGGCGACTCATCACCTCAACAAGGATAAACACCTCTACGCAAAAGAGGAGCGCATTATCATTGTCTATGGCGGGACTCAGTCTTCAAAGTCATTCGACTCATCACCTCAACAAGGATAAACTTCTCTACGTAAAAGTGGAGCCCGTTATCCTTGTCTATGGCGGTACTCGATTTTTCAAAGTAAGCTGACTCATCACCTCAACAAGGATAAACATCTCTACGCAAAAGTAGAGCCCGTTATCCTTGTTCATGGCGGTACTCAGTCTTCAATGTCATCCGACTCATCACCTCAATAAGGATAAACTCCTCTACGCAAAAGCAGAGCCCGTTATCCTTTTTCATGGCAGTACTCGGTCTTTAAAATCATCCGACTCATCACCTCAACAAAGATAAGCTTCTCTACACAAAAGCAGAGCCTGTTATCCTTGTTTATAGTGGTTTAGGGATCTTGATACCTACAAAAAAGATGACAGAACACCAAAAACAAAACAAAAAATAAAGGTCGATCTTCGAAATAGAGGAGCAGCATGGTGGCAAAGATGTTTGATCATTTGCATTTCTGGATGTAAAGCTAATTAATTATATCTCACAACAAATTTGTTAATATTGCTTCAATGTCGTCATAATCATAAAGGACAAAGTCTACCTCTTCAAAAAAAAAAAAAAAGGTGGGAGAAAGATGAAGTACACCTCTTCAATAAAAAAAAAAAAAAAGGTAAGAAAGAAGATGAGAATATGGGAATGTGAAGAGGAAATCAAAAGACTACAAGACAGAGAATTATGATTTGGGTTCTAATTGATTCTACATTATGAGATCATAAAATATGGTGAAACATTGAAAATAACATGCAAGTGTCCAATAAAATTGATGGGAATGATAATATGGAGGATTTTCATGAATAGTAAGCCATTGATAATAAAAAAAAAAAAAGTGACGAACAAGTGCACAATCCTGGAAGGTTTATGTACCCATTTAATTGGTTGATAAAGATGAGAATAATCAGTAATCACTTACAATCCTACACAATTAGGTATGTGATGATTATTTTCCTTTCTGTTGAGAAGCAACAATCAAACATGTATACAAGTTTCCTAATCCTTGTGTATGTTTCCTTATCGTGCTTGAGTTTCAAGGTGCCAAAAAAAAAATTAATAGCATTTGAGTACTACAACTCAAACTCGAGTACAATGTTAATGTGGCGCAATATAGTATCGACTTGCGAAATCCATCGGCAACACAATGGATCAAATCAGCGGTCGGCTAAGACAACAAAAAAATGTCGAGACGTCGATCGTGCTTGAACATATGATAATGTACACGACCTAGTCTCTGGGGGGGCAATTTGTAGGAACCAAAAAAAACAAAATAGTGGCAAATTATTAAATAAATTAAGTTGATTAGCTTGGTCGGTCCAAATTAATTGATTTGATTCATTTAATTAAAATTGGATCAAACCGACTACCAAATCAAGACCAAGTGACTACCAAGTCAAAGTCAAATGAACTGTCAAGTCAACCCAAACCTAAGGCCCGGTCAACGGCCCAAGAAGACTAATAAGTCACCTAGGAGAGGAAGTTTCCCCTCTATAGATATGCCTACTCAGTCACCTAAGAAATAAGTCAAAAATTCAATCTCTGTATTGTTCTTGAAATATTAGTATGTGTTAAATGAACACCTCTTAAAAAGCTCAAACATTGACATTACTGTTAATTGGAACTCCTAATTTGGAAGTTGAGATCTGCCACTGATCTCGTCTTAAGCGGACATGACGATTCTCATCTTCTGAGAATAAAGTTGGAATATCGTACATAGATTCTAAATGGTTTCCTCTTTGTGTTGTGAACCTTCTTTTATAATCATTAACGAATTTTTGATTGATTTCTTCACAATTTTTCAACCATGATCCTGGGTCATCTTTTATCTTCGACCTTTGGCCAATCTTTGAAAGTACGATGAGCTACAGTCACTTTTGATTAACCAGTCTTTCCTTACCAAGTTTCTCCAATACTTTTGGTTAAAGAGAAGCATTTTTTCCCCCTTTACTTTATCATTCTTCCCAGCCATCAATTTAATCTTATACTCTCTGAATGATCCAGGAGTTTAGCTTCAATTTCCTCTATTTTTATGAAACTCCATTCTGGTTTGTTGTGTAGATTTCCGAAATGTTCAGTTTGCAACATGCGAGTGGTTGTCCCTCCCATATTTATGACTAGCCTTGAATGAGCCTATGAGTTGTCCGTTTGTTGTCAAATATGAAATTGAAATCTTGTAAACGTTCCGAGTAGGTAAGCCACTGACTGAAGTGTCCATGCTAATTAATTGCCTCGTTTATCAAAACAATGTGTGCTTAAGTTTCTAAAGATTATTCTAAAAAGTAAAAATAAAATATTACTGTAGTACAACAGATAATTTTTTCAACTTTAATAAGTTTTTCCTCTTTCAATATGTGCTCGGGCAAAAATTAACATATTTTACTTACACTTTTAGACTTTGTTTAGTTTAAAAATGGATATTATTGTTAAAACTTTTATGCAGTTATTTGTATTTTGTATGTTGACAATAAAAGATGATAAAAAAATTGAAGAAAAGTGTTTCAAGTGAAATTGGGTTAGATTTGAACAAACTTGGGTCATTGTATTTTTTTTTTCTAATATGGGCCAAAAGTAGTAAAGAAAAAATAAACAATTATAACTGTAGTCCACTCACCTCTTATAATTTATTAGATGATCTTGTAGCATGTGCTTCAAATTCTACAATTGTTCACCTATATATATTAGGTTGCTCACTCTTATTATTACGATTGTTCACTCTTATTCATATGATTGTTAATTCGCAAATATCTATAGTACATGCTCCGGGTGCATCTAATTGCTACATCATATGCACTGTCCTTATATTAATTGGAAATAATAGCTATTAAAATTATAAAAAGTGATAAATATTTTATTAATTAAGGATAAAAATGAAATAACAGTTGTTGAAATTATGAAAATGACAAATAAATGAGGGCAGTTAAATTTGTTATGGCGACAAACATTTAGTAATAGATAATATAATTACATGTCAGAGCGAGAGCACATAACATGTATTCTTGTGCGTATAATAAAATTTTCCTGTCTTTTGGAGTTGGCCCTTTAGTATTTTAAAGTTAATAGATTTTCAATAATTTTTCAAATTACGTAAAAGTTTGGTAAAATAAAATCTGATCTATACATTAAACTTTGACTTCAAATTAATCGTTTTCATTAAAATAAAAAAAAAACTGTAATGTATTAGGTACACTTGGAGCATATACTCCAAATACTAGGATTGTTCACCTATATATATTAGGTTGTTCATTTATATATAAGGCCATGTTCGGCAAAATTAGTGTTTTAGATAGCGTATAGCGGTTTATGTATCGTATAACGGTTTAAGCAGCGTATAGCGGTTTAAGCAGCGGATAGCGGATGATTGTTCAAATGAGAATTGTGTTCGGTAAATTTAGCGGTTCAATTTGCAGATTAATGTTAATTGACAAAAAAGGTATCAATAATTTCCAAAAGATAAAATTTACAAAGGGTATTTTTTGACCGAAAAATATGAAACGCTACTCCAAACGCTAAACGTTAACTTTATTAGCGTTTCACAAAACACTCCTTAAAACGCTAAGCGCTTCTCAAAACACTAGCTTACCGAACGCTAATATTTATGCAATTAAAGTTTTGACTTGGTCAAGACGCTAAACGCTACCGCAAACGCGATTGCCGAACACAACCTATTGTTCACTTTAATTATTATGATTGTTCAACGGCAAATATATAGAGCAAATGGTTTGAATGCATGTAATCCAAGATTGTGCATTGAATCTCAAGCCTAAACATTTGTGAGTTTGGCGAGCTTACAGCTAAGTCTGAACTGAACTTTATGACTAATCAAATGGAGCTCTCACTTGACATAGACCATGTTCAACAACAGTGGTTGGGGTAGTGTTTATTGATCAAATCAAAATTTTAATTGTGTAAATGTTGACATGGGATAAGTTAATATTTTCGGGAGCATTTAAAGTAACGTTTTGTGAAATGTTAATAAACTAAACTTTTAACTTTTGGAATAGCATTTCATGTTTTTAGGTTAAAAAATACCTTTTAAAAATTTTATCTTTGGAAATTATTCATATCCTTTTATGTCAATTTACATTAATCTGATAACTCAACAGCTAAATTTATCGAATACAATTCTCATTTAAAAATCATTCGTTATATGTTATTAAACCTCTGTTCGTTGTCTAAATTATTGTCTGCAACATAAACTACTATCCACTATCTAAAATGTTAATTTTGTTGAACAAGGCGAAACTCGACCGGACTAGCTAGTTTATAAGCTTGATTTTGTTTTTTTTTCTTTCCCAAAAATTTTGCGTCTCCCCCCCCCCCCCAAAAAAAAAGATCACTTGGTTTTATGTGAATAGGGCTTAACCAAAACTTATTGCAACAAAACAAAATTGGGACGGTGTTGCCGTCGTTTTTGGTTGGGTTATTAATCTAAAAGATCGCTCAAGAAACAAATTGACCATAAAGGGCTAGGAGGACAATGAGATCCCAAATTGTAAAATATGTAGGGATCACCAAAACTAACTCGGCATGGTTTTTTTAAAAAAAATTGAATTTTTAAATTTTTATTTTATTTTTTCCAGAGCTATTATAGAAATTTTACGTTAAAAAAAATTGTCATAAATTATTTAAGTTGTAACCATGCTTTGCCGCTGAGTAAACCATGGATTACTAAACTTGTAACTATGGTTTGACACTGAGTGCACCCATTAATTATTCAAGCATGACATAATTTCAACAATGGTGGTGTTCCCCTCCATATCCATTTTTAGTCATTACTCTCCCCTCAACTTATTCTCATCAATAAATCAAAAAAAAAAAAGTTCCATTATTATTTTAAACCGAAGAAGGAGAAAAGTTACATATGGAGTTTGTTTTGTAATTTCAAACTTATGTATTAATTCAGACACTAGAGTGGTGACAAGAAGCTAGATAAGAGTTGGTAAAGTTGCTACTCATGGAGCACTAACAACCTTAGGGTGCCACGCCACCCAAAGTATTAATTCCACTACGCTTGATTTGCCACGCCCCTACTATGGTCTGCCCCAAAGAAAAGTTTGTGACTATTGTGAAGACGAAACACGAGGCCATTAGCATGGTGAGGGAAGTTCAAAGTAAAACAACGTCATCGGATCTTATTACTGTGTCAGTCATGGTTAAAAGAGTTATGACCATAGAAGAAGAAATGACTAATATAAAAGTGGAGTGTATCGGGTGAGAACCCAAACTTCAAATTATGTGTTTGCAAAACCTTCCCACACTACCTTTGAGAATCACGAGCGAATTCGCTTCACGGTCGGGTGCGGGGTGCATTTCAAGGTGGACGTGTGGACGTGGGAACTTGGAGGCGTAAACCGATCATCGTTGGTTGTGGTATCCACTTCAAATGGGACCTTGGACCATGAGAGTGGAGCTATGGGTCCTTATTAGGACCTACTTCGGGCCTTTAAAAGGGTTCAGAGTCTTTCGGAAAGAATAAGTGGAAAAGGGTCAACGTGGGTTGTCAGAATGGACGCACCTTCACTATTTGGGTCATAACTCCTTTAATATAACTCCGATGGGTCTCAAATTTTGGAGCTTAAAGTACACACCGAGAGCTTTCCATCAATATCTTATGGGCCTAAAATAAAGTCCGGATGAAGAAGTTATGCGCGTTTGAAGTCGGCAGGGAAAAGATGTCCAGAGGGACGTCGCGCCCGCGAAGACAAGGGTCGCGCCCGCGACTCCTAGGGTCGGGCCCGTGACCTCTTGCTACCCAGATGTGCTGCTGCTGTGCGTTGTTATTTTCCCCCCCTATACCTATATATACCCCCTCCCTTGGCATTGTTAAGGAGAGTTTTTAGATATTGTGTATGAAATGCTTTGGCATTGTAGGGGTTTTCCCAAACTTTCTCAAAAATCCTGTTAACTTTATTCAAGTGATTTGGTGGTGTTTCAAGTCATTCCTTTAGTGATTATTTAGTAATCTTACCTTAGATAATCATGGTGGGGTGTTAGGCCTAGAGTTGTGGTTCTCCTTGCTCAAAGTCATATCCTTCTTTTGGGTGTTCAAGGCCATTGTTCTTGTTGATTATTGATCTTCCATCATCACTCAAGCTAATCTCATCATCCCACCACGACGGTAACGCTCCATTTGGTATTAGAGCCTTGGTTTTTCATTTAGCTTGAGTTTTTTCATTGTTCTTGCTAGTGTGTTCTCTAGTGTCGGTTTTTGTGGATTGTATGCAAATATTGGTGATCCCTATTCCCTTTGCAATCCAAGTGTGTTAGAAAATATTGTATTGTGTTTGTATTTGTTGGATTTGTAGTCATTTGGAGCTTTGAGAAGAAGTTGGAAATTAGTGCACGCAAGGTGTTCGATGAAATGTTTGAGTGAAAAAAACACAAAGAACACTTAGCCAAACACTTTCTAACTACAAAAGAACCCCCAAACTCCATAAAAACAGCCCAAACACAATACATCCCTTAACCTTCCTTCGATATGGATGGCGGAAATAGCACCACTCGAGAGAAATCAAGCCGACGTCGAAGTTCACAACTTTGGGAGATCGAGAGCCGACTCGCAACCCGTGGCGAACGGTTCTCCACCCTTGAGCGCTCCCTTGATGCCATTGTGGTGCGAATTGACAATCTCGCCCAAGAGCGTCCGGGTTCACCCCGAGTTGAACATCAGAGGCGTGCACCGAGCCCTATTCGTCCTCCTCCCAACTTTGAGTCGAGTGACGATGCTAGAGACTCATTTCGACGCCATCGTCGAAGGGAAATGGTTGAGAAGCCCCCACGAGATGAATCCCTTGATATCGAGGCCAAACTCCTGAAGTTCAATGGCTATACCGGTCCCGATGATTATCGTGAATGGGTCCAAGCCTTGGAAAGAATCATTGCGACTAAGGAGTATAGTGATGAACGGGCCTTCAAAATTGTGAGAACGAAACTCACTCATTCCGCATCTCTTTGGTTTGCAACCGTCAAAATGCAAAGGACTATGGAGGATCGATCGGAAATCACGTCATGGACAAGGCTAAAGCGATTGATGAATCGACAATTCTTGTCTAACACGTACAAGCAAGAGGTTAACCATGAGCCCTTTTCATCACTTGATGGGCTTGGAGGAGTTAAGCAAGCAAAGGTTGATCTCATGCCCAACGAGGGAGCTTTCATTGAACCTTGTGAGGCTTCCGAAGCTATTGTTAAAGCTTCATGCCACGAGAAGGTTGAGAAAAAGGAAAATTCAATGGATGGGGTTAATTACCTTGTGACTGATGAAGGGAAACCTCATGAGCTTCTTGGTGTACATGGTGAGATTGATGAAGTTCTAAGTCAAAAGGAGGATGCGAACGTCGACCTTGCCCTTCCTCTTACCCTTGTTGAAAAAGCCTTCGAAGAAGCTCCTTTGGTTTTATCATTGCCACCGATCAAGAAATTAAGCACCAATGGAGATGACTCACATTCCCTTCCACTCATGGGCACTCAAATTCTTCTCCATGGGAAGAACAAGGTAACCGAAGGCTCTCCTTTGAAATTTGTTGAATCATGTTTGAAAGATGGGCATTGTGATGTAGAGTCTTTGGGTGAGTCATGCATGATCTTTGGGAGATATTGGTTGTTTGATGATGTTTGTTGGCGTGATAAGTTATATGATGAGCATGTGATGTCCTCGATCGAAAATTCTCTATGCTTGGAGTGGCATGCTAGGAATCTTGGTGTTTGTTTGGTGCCTAGTGACAAATTTGGGTTTAATGATACCTTGATTCCAGTTCAATCAATGCTAATGAGATCATTGTTTGTGTCGCTCTACGGTGATTATTGTTTGAATGTTGGTCATTGTGATATGAACTCTTTGAATGGGTCATACATGATATTTGGACATCATTGGTTATTCGAGAATGTGTTGTTGATTGGGTGCTTTTGGAAGTTGGGTATGCGAAGTTTGTGGGAGTGTTTATTGCATGAATATCATTCGTTTGATGGTGATTACTTGAATTCTTTAAACCCACATCGAATCAAAACCTGGGTGGGATGTGATTTGAGGAACCTTCTCATGTTGAGCGAAACACAGGATGAGTGTGCTCTTGGTGAGGGCAAGCGATCTATAGCTTTGTCTTTACCTTGTAGCAAACAAGTGAGAAAGAGCGTTCCCAAACTCCACAAAATATTCCTGTTCCTTTTCTTAATCCCTTATCTCCACACAAAAAGCCTCCAACCATGTTCTTTTATTTGGATGATGGATCTATGGTGGGTTTCGAAGCTTGTTGGGTGCCTCGTGTGATTGTTCATGGCAATCGGGATGTTTGGAGTTCTAGGGTGCCAAGTTGTGGAGAGGGCCTCGATTTTTACTCCCAAGAGTTGAGGGCAACTCTTTTTCAAGAATGGGAGTATGGAGTGTATCGGAAGAAGACCCAAACTTTGAATTATGTGTTTGCAAAACCTTCACACACTACCTTTGAGAATCACGGGCGAATTCGCTTCAAGGTCGGGTGCGGGGTGCATTTCAAGGTGGACCCGGGAACTTGGAGGCATGAATCGATCATCATTGGTTGTGGTATCCACTTCAAATGGGACCCCGGACCATGAGAGTGGAGCTATGGATCCTTATCGGAACCTACTTCGGGTCTTTAAAAGGGTTTGGAGTCTTTCGGAAAGAATAAGCGGAAAAGGGTCAACGTGGGTTGTCTGAATGAACACGCCTTCACTATTTGGGTCAGAATTCCTTTAATATATCTCCGATGGGTCTCAAATTTTTGGAGCTTAAAGTACACACCGAGCGCTTTCCATCAATATCTTATGGGCCTAAAATAGAGTCTGGATGAAGAAGTTATGCGCGTTTGAAGTTGGCAGGGAAAAGATGTCCAGAGGGACGTCGCGCCCGCGACCTCTTGCTACCTAGACGTGTTGCTGCTGCGTGTTGTTATTTTTCCCCCATTCCTATATATATCCCCTCCCTTGTCATTGTTAAGGAGAGTTTTTAGACATTGTGTATGAAATGCTTTGGCATTGTAGGGGTTTTCCCAAACTTTCTCAAAAATCTTGTTAACTTTATCCAAGTAATTTGGTGGTGTTTCAAGTCATTCCTTTAGTGATTATTTAGTGGATTCCCTTAGATAATCATGGTGGGGTGTTAGGCCTAGAGTTGTGGTTCTCCTTGCTCAAGGTCATATCCTTCCTTTGGGTGTTCAAGACCATTGTTCTTGTTGATTATTGATCTTCCATCATCACTCAAGTTAATCCTCACCCACCCACGCGACGGCAACGCTCGAAAAAGCCACGCTACAAAAACTCAACCAGGAGAGTGAAGAGAAGGATGCACAAATCAAACGACAAGATAAGAAGATTGCCAAGTTGAAGAAGAAATTAAAACAACGACCAGCTAAATCCCTCCATGAAGATTTAGAAACCAAGGAAGAAAGCAAATCTAGCAGAGGTGAGATTGAGAGTGACATGTCTAAGAAGGAAGACAAGCCATCATCATCGACAAGCTCAATGAGTGTAGAACAAATCCAAAATTTGATCTCAAGTGCACTCAAGGCTCAACTTGGAGAAGCTCACCAAGAACTCAGTGATACACTAGGCCTTACACTAAGAGAATCAACACTCATTGTATGCCACATGGTTACCAACCTCCCGAATTTCGTCAATTCGATGGAAATGATAGGCCAAAGTAGCATGCGACACACTTTGTTGAGACAAGTAACAATGCTGGCACGGACAGCGATCTCTTAGTCAAGCAATTTGTGCGCTCATTGAAAGGAACCGCATTTGACTGATACACCAACCTTGCTCATTAAAGAAGAGTCGCCAGCCGATTTAAGGAAATCGACAAACCGAAAGAAAAGATAAAAAAAATGACTCCGGTCTACGAACCTAAATTCTAAGTCCGGGGGCAAGGTTACGAATTTGAGAATTAAAAGAATTCTCGAATCCGCCTATTAGAAAACAGACTCTACTAAAATCGAACTTGAAATGAAAAAGAGTGGGGAGAAATTTAATTAATTTTACGAAATTATATTCTTGATCTTGCAAATTTAAAATAATGAGGTTTTCTTTACAAAATATGTACAAGTAAGGAACCAAAGCGCAAATTACATGATTGAATTCAATAGCAAAGAAAAGCAAACTTTGTTAGATGGTGGATAAGATGGAAATGAAGATCGATCCCTCGACTTGACCACGGTTTGGAGCTTGAATGAAAGGATGAGTGTAAGAATCGTGAGAAAGGTGGTGTATGGATGATGATGTGGTGATAATGAGGGTGATTATATGAGAGACTTTGAGGTGTAGAATGGATAATATGGAGAGGATTTTAAGAGAGTTTTGGTGAGGTATTTATAGATGGAGGATGAGTGTTTTGGAGGGAAAAGGTGAGAGACACATCTCAAAAATCAAGCCCCTCCATGCAAGCTTATAGATCATGCGAATTTTAGCAATAATATGGTCAATCCGAAGTCAAATGCACATGTTGCTATAATCAATGGATGCTTGGAAATTCTGTCGCCAAATCAAATAAATTCGCAAAGGTCATGCGGCCTATAAGGATCAAACACACGGATTGCTAACTTAGCAGTCAGCAATGGACCGGGTGTTTAATCCCAAAGGTATGCGACTTTTGTGAATATCTATTGGGCCGGATTTGCTTGTTGGGCCAGCCTATGAGCCATTAAAGGCTATACGGCTTTTTTTATCTTCAATGCGGGCTGTTTTGGTCGGCTGGACCTGCCTTGTTGACTCTTGCGGGCCCAATGAGGCAATGACCCATTTTGGTCAATTGACTTGCTGATTTTTTTGACGAGTCGGAATTTTACCGGTGTAAATCTCGGTGTCTACACAACCGTTGGCGTGCACTTTCCCTAATGTGCAAGGATCGTTTGTCAGAAACCTCTACGATCGACATGTGCGCTCGAGGAATGGATTGGAACATACTGTATGCCTTACAAGTAAACAAGCCTAAGAATTTTCAAGACTTGGTGATACAAGCTCATGACATGGAGTTTACAATTGCCAACCATGGAAAACATTCTAACAATAGTGTGCTCATAACAACTTATGAAGACATGCTAAGAAGAGACCCTATGATTGAAGAAAATGACTATTGTTTTTTGTAACTCTGATGCATAAGAAATATTGGACAAACTGCTCGAAAAGGAACGCATAGAACTCCTTGAGCCAAAGTGTTCTAAAGAACTAGGAAGAGTGGCCAATCTTAAGTATTGAAAGTACCATAGGATTGTTAGCCACCCACTAAAAACATGTAGAGCGTTCAAGGACCAAGTCATGCAGCTAGTAAAGGAAGGGAAAATCGCGCTAGATGGAGAAGACGTTGATGAGCCTGACTAGATGTGACGCAGATAAGGACATAGAAGACCTTGAGGGGCAAAGGGTAGTCACCTAAAATAAGGGGACTCAAGCAACAAAAACTTTCAAGTGATCGTCACAGACTTCCAAGTCACCACAAGACTTCCAAGTCATCATTAAAAACAAAAAATCTCCCAAGTACACAAAGACTTCCAAGTCACCACCGATGACTCCCAAGTCAATCTAATCAAGAAACTCCCAAGTACACAAAGACTTCCAAGTCACCACCAATGACCCCTAAGTCAACCTAATCAAGAGACTCCCAGGTTAACACACAAGACTCAGAAGTCTATTAAATGACCAAAGACTTCCAAGTCATCACCAACGACTCCTTAGTCAACCTAATCAAGAGACTCCCAAGTTGACACACAAGATGCACAAGTCTATCAAATGATCGAAGATTGCAAGTCATCATCAACAAACTTCCAAGCCATCGCTAGAAAACGACTCTCAAGTCATCATCAACAGACTTCTAAGTCATCGTCGAAGACTCTTTAGTCGTTATCAAATACTTTTAAGTCGCTACAACGGACCACTCGAGTCAAAAGGCTTCTAAGTCGTCATAATTGACCAAGATAGGCAACTCTCAAGTTACCTAAATCTCATACTCCTAAGTCATCAAGTCAAAAGACTTCTAACTTGTTACAATTGACCAAGATAGCAAACTCTCATGTTGGCTAAATCTTATACTCCTAAGTCATCAAGTCGAAAGACTTCTAAGTCGTCATAATTGACCAAGATAGTAAACTCTCATGTTAGCTAAATCTCATACTCTTAAGTCATCAAGTCACAAGACTTCTAAGTCGTCACAGTTGACCAAGATAGCAAACTCTCATGTTAGCTAAATCTCATACTCCTAATTCATCAACTACCTACTCCATGTAAAGATAACGTCAACAACTACACCATCGTGACTGTGGATGTCCTTCTTAGAGTTAGTGTCGACGATTGTGTCATCATCATTGTTGGCATACCACTAAAAGTCAAGTCTAACAATGTATGACTCTAATAATTGCTTCGCGACCGACAATCATCAAGCATTATGCCATCAATTGTGTCGCCACAATTGCAAAGTAGCACTCTTCATGTTATGGCTAACAGTTGTGTTACGCCAATGGTTGCGTTGGGGTCATTATTGTCGTATTTCAAGTCCGTGCCAAAAATTTTGTCATTACCACAATTGTTGGCGACTGTCGTCATGTTAAGGCCAACAATGCGCCAACAGCAAGTAGTCTTTCCTAGGGACAATAAACCACTTCAAGTCATGTCCATCTTTTGGTATCTAGAAATACAAACAACGTACATTGTGTAGCCTCGCATACCTGCAAAGAAAAAAAAAAGCAAAGAAGTGGGTAAAAAGACCCAAAAAAAAGAGGGATCCAACACGAGCAAAGAATGTTTGTGGACTCTCAAAGGGGTTTCATTCTAGCATGCGTCGGGTAAGCTGATTCATCCCTTCAACAAGGATAAACACTTATACACAAAAGCGGAGCCTGTTATCCTTGTCTATGGCGGTACTCGGTCTTCAAAGTCATTCGACTCATCACCTCAACAAGGATAAAGTTCTGTACGTAAAAGCGGAGCTCGTTATCCTTGTCTATGGCGGTACTCGGTCTTCAAAGAAAGTCAACTCATCACCTCAACAAGGATAAACACCCTTACGCAAAAGTGGAGCCCATTATCCTTGTCTATGGTGGTACTCGGTCTTCAAAGTCATGCGACTCATCACCTCAATAAGGATAAACTCCTCTACGCAAAAATGGAGCCCGTTATTCTTGTTTATGGCGGTACTCGGTCTTCAAAGTCATCTGACTCATTACCTCAAAAAAAATAAACTTCTCACGTAAAAGCGGGGTCCATTATCCTTATTCGGCCAAAATAATTATTATCTCCATATTCGGTCATGTCAAAAACTCGGATTAAAAACTTATCCAAACCGATCTTTTCCGAATTGAACAAATTCAAGTATTCAAATCGAACAAAATTTTGTCAACACAGGAATTATATATACCCAACTTATAATCGTACATACCATAGATCCCTTATAATTCATAACTAGATTAGTGAAAGCAAGTAAGAAGAGCCAAAGATTAGAGAGATTTGTGATTCTAAATTGTAAGAAACTAAAGAAAGAATCAATCCGTACAAGCTATACACTGTAATCTATATATATACTGTACACAAGCTACAGAAAGTAACTAACAAAGAATGAGCTATCAACACTTCTAACCACTAGCTCTAACTTAGGGTGGGCAATGGGCGGGTCGGGTTAGGATCAGGGTATTAGCTATGTATGGTCAAGTTGGGTCAAGGTCGACTCGTTGAAGTTGTGGGTCGGGTTAGGGCATTATAGCGAAAATAACGGTTGGAGCATGGGCCGACCCGTTTCGACACACAAAGTTAAAATGAAGTATACTTGTACCAAAAAGGTAGTTAGCTAATTACTGATTAATATGGGATATTAATGATATATTTAAGTAAGTTCAACATTTAAAATAGCAACAAAAACTATTTATTTTGAGTGATTGAAAGGCCGACCTATCCGGCCCATTCACCGAGCCTTTCTTTCACATTGTTAAACGGGCCGACCATTTAACGACCCGACCCTTTACTGACCCTCATTTTCTATGGCCCGACCCTTTATTTTGAGGATATAAGCTATGTTGGGCACTATATTCTACAATTAGCAATTTCTTTGTTTCTTCTGTAAAAGATCTGAGACAGCTGAGAAACATAGAGAGACTTGCATAGCTTTTCCCAGTAATGTACAACTCCCTGTACTTATACTGAGGGAACCTATTGAATCATCTTTGCAGAAATCTATATAAATCTTCAGCTGTCAAAGTGAAGCCCCAAAATCATACACTTAAAACCCAACTTGGATCTCAACAAAGTACCCAGTTGTTTGAATTTATCATACAGTTTTTTGATTGTCATTGAAAATATATATGATAGGACCCGAAATCGGTTGTTTGAATTTGCGATCGAACCCGAACTCTATTCAAAGTCGGGATAATCTGTCCCCAAATTATCAAACTCAGATCTCACGGGGATTTTTAATTGAACATAATTGGTTGTCCTCGTTTTAAATTCAGACAACAATATGATGATAATCATACCCAATTCGCTTTCGATCGAACATATCCAAATTATCAAGTTGGATGGATTTTTTCCAGCGCTATTGAAAACATAATTAAAAGTATTAACTAATACTAATATATATGAAATTTTGATTAGTATTGATAAATGTTGACTGCTTATCACAGTTCATGGAAGCAATCAAGCTATCCAAACCAATATAATAAACTTGGCTAAATGCAACTAATTAAGTGATTTATGCTACAGAATTTGTTATTATTAAAAACAAAACGGCTAATGCCAGCAACAACGACGCTTTGGCCGAGTGGTTAAGGCGTGTGCCTGCTAAGTACATGGGGTTTCCCCGCGAGAGTTCGAATCTCTCAGGCGTCGTTTTCTAATTTTTTCCTGTTTCTTTTCCTTTGGACAATCAAATTCCGAAAAATTTTCCTTGGGAACAAAATTTTGCTCCATAAACTTAATTTAACATCAGTATAAAAATTTATTTTGGGAGGATATTGAATAAAGCGGAAGCATATTTGCAGGAATCCCATCGAAGGAGGGAAGAGGAAGGCAACACAGGATTCTTGGATGACAAGAAATTAGTATTTACTACTAGAAAAAGAAAAGAAAGGCTTTTATTTTTGTTTTTATTTTGGTATTTAATATTTTGAAAATTATATGAATTTTGGGGTAAAACATCTTTTAAGTGTCTTGACCTATCATTAAAATTATATTATTATATATTAAAAATGAAATTAATTGATATGATTGAATTCTATAACCATTACTATTTAGTTGAGTTAAACTAGTTGAAATTAGGTTGTAAATTTGTTGAATATAAGTACCCTTGAGCATTGGTCCAGAACTGGACCAAAAGGATTGAGGACCGAATTTGATCACTGAGTTCAATCGAGATTGGACTAGAAAAATTTCTATGGACCTAGATCGGACTTATTGAACTTTTTTCGGTCTGGGATTATTACCGGCCGAAATTTTTCCTTAGTCCAGTCTGCGACTGAAATAAGCACAATAAATAATGAGAAAGATTGAAAGAAACCCTAAATTTTAGTAGTTGAATCATTTTTATTCAGTCCTTTGATCCAGTCCTTGATCCTTCAATTTAGTCTAAAGTTTGAACTGAGGACCTAATATAAAAATTTCTTGGACGAAAGACTAGATCAAATGAAGTTCTATCATGTATGGTCCAATCCCTTTTCCGCTTCAGACTAGACCAAGAACAAACTTAAATATAAGATCCTTTTCTCTCTACCGCTTCCTCTAGGTTTGAGCCTTGCATATTTGTGGAACTCTTTGTATTGGAGGTGTATAACGTCTGTCATGCCTTAGGTTCGGTGTGTAATAGTACATCCACACAAAGATGAAAGTCATGATGTCTAATTAACAATATGGAATAACCTTTTACGAAGGTGAATTTCATTTTACAACGCCATAAATTGATACAAATACAATTGAGGATAATTAAGAGTGTTCCTATAACCTCCAACCTATTTAAAAAAACTTAGCTATAACTTGAACAGTTTTCCCTACTACTTGGCTAGAATCATGGGGGTGGAAAAGTTATCCCATGGGTTTTATTGTTTTCTTCTTCCACCAAAGCCCCAACAAATGAAATGAAATGAAATGAGCAAAATCCTGAATACAATGATTTTGGTTTATGATGAGTCTAACTATATTGCACTTCTGGTATTGGTAGGCATAGGCTTGTTCTTCAAGAAATGGTTGAAAAGTATGAAAGCCTGTCTAGGGCAATGCAAAGGTACTTCATGCCCTGCTCCTCTTATTGTCACAAACGTTAAACCCTTGTAAAGTTCACTCCATCCACCAACCTACATCACCAAAGTAACCACATAATTAAGAATTCATATCATTGAATTTTTTTTGGACGATAATATAACGAACTTTAGGGATATTGGATAATAATGTATTGAATTTTTTTTTATTCTAGTATTCTAAACTTTGAGGGTGTTAGACAATAATGCACTCAAGGCAATTTCGATGGTGATCTATGTGGTACAATGATTTGAGGTGTCGCTTCTCTGTTATTTTTTTCAGAAGACATTTTTATCATATAAGAAAGTACACAACTTTCATAATGTACCAGAAGCTGGTTTGGGATTTGGATTCAACAAAGTTGGAACTTTTAGAATATAAAATGTGGGATTATTTTTATTTCTAATAAGTGGTATCAGAAGTCTAAATGTTTCAAAAAAATAAATAAATAAAGTCGAAAGGGATGGCGATAAGATGGATAATTGACATGTTGGGTCATTTGGGTCGGATTTTGTTGGACCTTTTTGCGTTGGGTGATCGACCTTGAAAAACATAAATGACAGATAAAAAAAAGGGAGTATTTTACTTTAAACAATTATAACAAGAAAAAGTAGTTTTTTACCTATCCTTGTTATATGTATTAAAAAAAAAAAAACAATGACAATTATAGGTTGTGAGTATGTTTGGCCTAATTTCTAAAGAATTATTTTTTCTTCTTAAAATTAGTTTTTACAAAAGCTAAGTTTAGAGAATTATTGAAGAGTTTGACCTAACTTATGATATAAAAGATTAAATGAAAGTGTTCAGCGAACCCCCTAAACCCTAAACTTGTGTGATAGAGGTGCTTTCGCTAAATTTAATTGTTAACCTAGCTTTTCAAAATTATCATGTGTTTTTTTAGAATATAATTATCATGTAATTATTTATATTTTGCTCCTTTTATTAATGTTTAAATAGATTATCATATTGTAATTATAATTATAATTATAATTATAATTATAATTATAATTGTAATTATACTTAACTATAAAATTCTTTAAATGAAATATCCATATATCAATAATTTACTAAATACCATCTTTATAGGAATAAGATAATTAAAAACATTTAAGAGTTTCAACATAATATTAAAATGTCCAACATAATATTAATTATTAAAGGTTCATAATATTAAAATATTTAAGTACTCCATCCGTCCTAAATTAATTGACATTTTGACAAAATTTTGACTGTTAATTACTCACAAATCACAATGAGTTACAATATGAAATTGTCGTCATTATAAAGATATTTTAGTGAAAATTACAATGGTGATAATTTCATATTATAACTCATTGTAATTTGTGAGTAATCAATGGTCAAAGTTTAGTCAAATGGATAATTATTTATAGACGGAGGTAGTACCATCTTTATAGGAATTAGAATATTGAAATTATAGAAATTTATCACCAAAGAATCTCACAGATTGAGCATTCATTAGCTTTTAGGGAGTAGAAGCAGCAATTTATTGTTTCTGCTTTTGGAGTTATTTTTGACCAAAACTGTTCTTGGAAAACAGTTATTAGTTTCAAAAAAAATAATTGTTTGACTTACTTTGTGTTTTTTAAATCCAAAAATACTATTAAAAACTAGATCAAACAAGCATTGTGTTAGTAAAGTATTAATTTCAAATCTCATTGTATATGATTATGGCCTAAGTTACCCACAATTCGTTTTTATATATTGTTCTTCAATTTTACCATTTTCATTTAAATATACCTAAACTTTCTTGTCTCCAAAAGAACTCATTACTTTCCTCTATCTAAATATATTTAAACATACCCAAATATACTCAACTTTGTTTTACCCAACATCTATGTACCCAAAAATTGAAAGGACAGAGCTTAAAAATTAATCAATTCATAATCAATAATTACTTGTGTAAAGTAAGGGCTCATTATGATATAATTTAAAGTATTATTATCCAAAAAGCCAAAGTATGAATTAATTTACTCCAATATTCCTTCTAGATATGGTAACATCCTCCCATTGGAAAGTATGGACCAAGTTTTTGGAGAGAGCTAAAGAACAATATTAACAAATTTCCAGAAGACACACATTTGAGCACAGTTGATGAAACCAATTCAGAAAGAGGCATTCTTTTTCAACGAACTGAAAATTCATAAGGGTTGATTCCGGTGAACCCTCAAAAAATGAGCTAAACTTAGGCTTAAACCCGGTAGGAATCCCCCTAAACTCAACTCATATTGATTTTTAGTAGTGTTGGATTGGATGATTTTTAGGCTTAGGAGCAAAGCAACCCTTTCTTTTGGGCAACATCATTTAGAAAACTCTCAACTCTTTTTTTTTTTCAAAATATAAGATACTTACCCTTCCTTTGTCATACCAAGGATACCACTTTGTGACAGTAGCAAGTTTGAGTGCATCCAGTGAATAACGAGTTGCTGTTACTGGGACCACCGCATCAGTGTCTCCGCTGCGCACACACAAACAACCCAGCTGAGCATGACAAATTCTAACAATGTAGACCCAACAACTAGCGGTGACGAAACTTTGGGATCGGGTAAATTGGGGTCGGACAATGTCAAAATACGTACGAGAAATTCATATCCAAACCCGATTTTGTTTCGGGTCAATCTGGGTCGGACAATTTGGACGAAGCTAAATCAAGTCGAAATCGGGTTTGAACAATAGAAATAGATAATTTTATGTCCAAAGAATCGGTCAATATCAAAATTCGGACGATTTCGGACAAAATTTTGGCAGCTCTACCAACAACTATAACTTTGTTTAGTCACAAGAGCAAAAAGGAGGAAGAAAAGAGTACCTATATACCCAGATTCTGAGACCAGCTTCTATGAGCTCTTGATAAATTGGAAGCATTGAAAGTGGAGAGTCTGCCCACTTATCTCCAACTATGTCACTGAACAACACCAAACCCAATCATCATCAACTAGTTCATTGGTTTTTGGTTTTCTTTTCTAACTGAATCAAAGAAAAAAGATAAAAAAAAATGTACCTGCAAGTGTTCCATTTGTAAGGTATTTTGGTTTTATTAGCATGCAGAGCTTTCTGTACTTCAGGGAGATTGAAGTATTCTCTGGAGTACCTCTCTGTGCATGGGTCATATCCTCTTCTCATCCATGGCTGCTCATCATAAAAATACAAAAAAAAAAAAAAAAAAAAAACCATTAACCCCTCACACAACAGAGACCACATTAACTTATTAGACCATATGTAATAGTGATCCTATATTTTGGAATGAAAGTGGGGTCCACCCCTTCCACATCATCTGTCATTCCTACTTTTTGGAACTTCATTCCATTTATTCTACAACAATTGAAACTCAATCCTACCTTTTTATTCTAAAATAATAATTTGTGGAGCCTGTAGAGACACATGTCATCATTTGATTTGTTAAAAAATTACCAAAAAAAAATAAAATAATATGGTCTGATATGAGGAAGGAACTCTGCAGAGTTCTTCCTCCACATTCCTCCTATTTTCATTCCCTGTTGGACCAAAACGCAACCCTTGAGCACATGTTCCAAGGTGAAGTGCCAAGCGGTGTACTTGCTCTTAGGTACACACAACTTTCAAATGTACCAGGAGCTGCTGGTTTGTACTTTGCATTCAACAAAGTTGGAACTTTTAGAATATAAAATGTGCTATTATTTTTATTTCTAATAAGTGGTATCATAAGTCTAAATGTTTCAAATAAATAAATAAATTCTAAAGGGACGGCGATAAGATGGAGAATTGGCATGACAATTGGGTCATTTGGGTCAGATTTGGTGGACCCTTTTGCGTTGGGTGATTGGGTCAGTTCGGGTCAATAAGATTGCATCACTTTGGGTTCGGGTGCATTTTGGGTTATTTGGTTTTGGAATTTTCGGGTCTGGGTCAGGTTGGGTTCGGCCAGGTCATTCAGGTCTGGTAAGTTTTGGTAGGTCTATGGATAATGGACACCAAAAGCAGTGTAACAGGCCAGATTGATAACTTGACCTCAAATCTGGAACAAAAGTAGTAAAGTACTGATATTTTCCCAAACTAAAGGCACAGGGATTGCTAAACATAGGAATACAGGGCACCTTTAAGGGTAAAAAGGCATGAATATGACTAAGTGCTCCCCCAAATGAAAGATCTTCCAGGGATCTCTGTGGCCAGTGGGAAAAATTATTCCCTCAAAGACAGACTTGAATAATCCCAATTCATGAACAGTTAAGTTTGTATCTAAATGTACAGTAGTTTTGTCTGAGGAGGAGGGAAAGTCAAGTACTTTTGGTAAAAAGGTGATATGGAGATCATAAAAGTGGATCCAACTAAGCATTACAAAGCCAAAGTGTGTGGCATTTGAGTCAAGACTTGAGAGGGTCATGGGGACCTCCATCCACATTATGCAGCTGGAAAGCATGCTGCTGCTGCACCACTCCAATGGGACCATCCAACAACCAATCCATTGGAATTTTCTATACAGGACTTTCCCTCCTAATTATTGGTATTATCTAGACACTAATCATCACTAAATGATTAGATTATGTTGTGTTTGCTTAAAACTGAAATTGAACTTCTCTAAAAAGCATCAATCTAACCCCATGCTTCAGAGTTGAGAACTTTCACCTAGTTTTTAAAAAGAGGATTTTGAAATGTTCCCCAAAAATGTGACTTTTGGTATCATCATTCTGATATTGTTTTTCCCCTCTAATGGGCAAAACTAACATGCCATATTCAACTATATCAAAACCAATACCTCAAAATCCCACCTAAGCAAGGTATGAATGGGTCGATGTAGCAGTCTACCCATAGACTGTGCAATTTAGTTAGACAGACTAGTTCCAATTGACCCAAGATTTGAAAATTGTTCACTAGCTACTATTCATGCAAAAGAAACATGGGAGGTTTAATGAGGCAATTTACTTTACTACATTACAGTCTGAGTTGTAGGAATTTTGTGATGACTTACATAATGACCTCTAAGTTTACGCCTCATTTGCCCCGTAGAGTTGCAGGAACGAGTGTAAATGCTGTATGCATCGATATTTCCAAACTCCGCATCAGCAGCGTCTAGTGCCCGGTTACAATTTTCTGCAGGGTGCATAGATGACCCAGCAATACAAGAATCATTGAGACTCTTGTAGGTTGAATCTGAGATCAACCCATGAGTCCACCAGTACTCAAATGTCCCAATGTAATCATAATAATCATCTGTCACACCATTCCCAACCTGAAACAATCAATCAAATTACTGGAATCATAACTCATATACTATAGCAATATACACAACAATAAGCTTGTAATTATGCATACCATACCATAAATCCCTTAAAATTCATGACTGGATTAGAAATCCCTTTGTTCTTTCTGTAAATGAGCTGAGACAACTGAGGAACATAGTGACCTGCATAGCTTTCCCCAGCAATGTAGAACTCCCTGTACTTATACTCAGGAAACCTATTGAACCACCTTTCCAGAAATCTATATGAATCTTCAGCTGTCAAAAATCAAAATACCCACTGTCAAAATTACACACATAACATAAAACCCAACTTGGATCCATCTCAATCTAACTAAATAATACCTGTTTTATTGTCCCCAGCAGTGTACAAATCTGATGTAGTGTTTGAGTAAGAAAACCCAACTCCAGCTGGTGATTCAAGGAAAAGTAAATTTGCCACTGCTCATACATCAAAAACACCAAACCATGTATAATTACTACTTACTCATTTCATTTCATTTGCAAAGAGTAGAAGCAAAAGAAATGGTGACATACACTTGTTCCAGGCATAAGGATTCAAGTAAAGTGTCTTGCCATCAGAGTTAACATGAAAAGGCCCAATCTCTTCAGCAGCTCCATAGGCAATCGAGGAGCAACCTGGGCCACCATTGAGCCATAGAACAAGAGGTTTTGTCTCTGGATTTGAAGGGGACTCTATGAACCAGTAAAAAAGTGCTCTCCCTGCGGATTTATTCACCGTCACATAGCCTGAATAATGTGCGAAATTCACGTTTTGTGGCTGCCCAGGTAAGTAGTTCACTCTGTCACTCTCTTTGTTAGCCAGTGAGACAGTGAAAAACAGAAAGGAGAAAGCAAGAATGTTGAGCATGGTGGGTTTTCCCATGGCGGAAGTGATGAGTTTCTCGAGAAAGTAATGGTGACCCAGAAAAGTAGTGAGTGAGAATAGTTCTGGGTTCCCCAGAACTTTTGAGAATGGACCTATGGAAGATGAAATCTGTTCATGGGAAGTGGTAATAGTTGATTGATAAGAGAGAGAGTTTTTAAAAAATGAAGTTAACAAGACAATCAATCAACCGGGAAAAGAACAAAAATTAGGACCCAGAAATTGGGATCCCCAAAATATTTGTGGGAAATCATTCCATCAAATTGTCAATTGAGGTGGTGAGATCACCCTAAAAACCAACCAATCAGAAAAAGGATAAAACAAGCACAACTACTACAAGCAGCAGTCACATACTCTTCAATCAAAATAATAAATTAAGGGTTTTGAATAATGATTACGCAAGCTGATTCATATGCAAATTGATTGGGCAGAGAAATCAATGCAGAGAGATAGACAGAGATGGGGGCAGGTAGCTGCTCATCGAGTAGTAGTGTACAAACAAAAACACGTTTACTGCAACCATGTACAGTATTTATATATTACTGTTTGTTAAATTTGGGTAAAAGAATCTTTTTACAGTAATTGCGAGTCTAGTGCTTTAATAATTTAGCAATAATTTAATTAGGTAAATTGAAGATGGTGATTCAATTAGGAGGCCAAATCTTAGTTTCAAGACGCTTTCCTTATTTAGACTTCTTTTAATGCGAGATTATTGCAAGGATCCAGCAACTTGCAGCCTAACATTGGCCCTGTTCTTTTGTCAAACATTTTGGTCATATTCTTTAGGCCCCGTATAGTTATTTTATACGGTTGATTGCGGTGTGATAATGATGTAGTGAGGTTGAATTTGAAAAGGTGTGGTAAGTTGTGGTGAAAATTGTGTTAGAAGGGGTAGGTTAAAAGAGAATATGCAATGTAGAGGATAAAAAATAAGGAGAGAGAAAATTATATTGGAAACAATTGTGGTTTGGTACAGTGAAGTGTGTTGGAAAATTAAAGAGTGCAGTGCAGTGTGGTACCACACCGCAACCTACCACATAAAAGAATGGGATTTTAGTATAGTTAAACCTAATTAACCTAACTTAATTTATTCTTACCTAATCTGACTTATCTCTCCATAAAAAACATCAAAACCAAAAACAACTTTTTAAATCAAAAAAAAATTAAATAATATTATTTGAACATCAAATCAATCAACTTTTTCTAATAACTATAACTTTTTCATTTATTTTCCTCAAAATATTCAAATTTTATTAATAAAATATTTCCACCCAACAACAAACTTAACTCAAACATATCATAGGGGTGTTTGGCTACCAACTTTTTGGGTAGCTTTTAGCTTTTTGACTAAGGTTAAAAAGCTACTTGAAGTGTTTGATAAGTAACTTTTTATATTAGCTTTTTGGATCCAAAAAGCTAGTTTTCAAAAAACTAGTTGATGAAACTTTTTGAGGTACCTTTTCATAAAAAGCTACTTTACCAAACATTTTTCCTACAATCAACTAACTCAAACAGTTAAAGTCAAACAGCTAATCCAAAAAGCTATCAGCTATCAGCTAACAGCTACCAACTACCAGCTGGTTGCCAAACAGGGTCATACCCTTTTTTAACTTATATTTATATTATTAGGATTTTTGGATGATAATATACTGAGCTTTTGGGGTATTGGACAATAATACACTGAACTTTGACATCGGACAATAATACACTGTACTTTGAGGGGTGTTAAACAATAATGCACTCAGTACGATTTCAGTAGTAGCTGACTTTGTGGTAATCCTATGTAGCAACAGGAAAAGATGAATTGGTCCAAAAATATTTACATTTATGACATGTCAGCTAATGTACATGTAAGGAAAGAGAATCTACTTTGAATAGAGTAAAAATACTACTAAAGATATGTGTATCACCAACCACTTTTTCCAACCAATTTAAAATGGTTGGATAAGCCAACCATTTTAGCAACTATTTCATATTCCAACTATTTTTCTAAAAAATTTTGTGGGGAAAAGGGTTAGAAATTCCAACCAATTTTGCTAAAATGGTTGGAAATTGTTCCCACCGTCCTTTTTTCCTACTATTTGAAAATGGTTGGATTACTAACCATTTTTCCTACCATTTTTAAATAGTAGGAAACAGAATGGTAGGAAAAATTTCCAACCATTTTAGCAAAATTGGTTGGAATTTCCAAACCTTTTTCCAACATTTTTTCAAAATAGTTGGAATATGAAATGGTTGGTTTTTCCAACTATTTTAAATTGGTTGGAAAATGTGGTCGATAATACACATATATTTAGTAGTTGAAAGACATAAAATCACATTTGTTTAAACGTGTTTCTGCTGGGAGATTGTTGCTGTAGTTGTATAAAATCACTTTAATTTGCTTGTGTTAATTAGCTGACATATCATAAATTTAGAAATTATTTAGCCTATTCATCTTTTTAGTCTGACACGTAAGATGGTCACTAAGTCCACCATCGTCGAAATTGTTTCGAATGCATTATTGTCTAACACCCCTCAAAGCTCGGTGCATTATCGTCCAAGATCAAAGTTCAATGCATTACTATACAATTTCGCAAAATTTCAGTATATTAGCCTCCTAAAATCCATATTATTTTCTATCAAAAAATATCCATATTGTTGTGATGGTCCAAAAGTATATTTCGCGTTCAAAAAGTTAAAATTAATATGTATTAAGATATAATTTGTTTTTACAAAATTTAATATTTTTAAGCATATTCTATCATAGTTGGAACTTTTTCCAACTATCATAGTTAAAAACTGTAACAAGAGTTGGTTCTACAATAAATTATTGAAATTAATATATTTTGATGAAAATAACTTGTTGCAATAGTTAATCGTATCTATTGACATGTAAATCCTTTTAACGGACATTATTTATCTTAGCTAAATTAATGCTAGAAATTTTCAACTACCATAATTGAAAAAAAAAATTCAACTATGGTAGAATTTTCACCATATTATTTGTCTTTTTATTGATTGTCAAGATCTCGAATATCACTCCTTAATTGATAAATTTTTATATAACTATTTATTAACAATTGCAATATTATATTTTTTTGATGAACATATTATATTATATTTTTTATATTATATTATATTTTTTATTATAGTATTTTTCGTTACGAATCTAATGGTAGTAATTTATTTAACAAATCGTTGTATATATATGGAGAAATTTATGGTCAAAATTTTATAAGTTAAACTGTTCAATTTTCAACGATGACAAATAATGTGGAATGGAGGTAGTATTTTTTTTAATCATTTAAGATCGAAGTTGGATTAATGGATTATATGTGTGTATTCCTACGATTATCATGATTTGTTGTCTCAGTGTATCATGATTTTAAGAGCATATATGTATAATTTTATGAGTATATATGTATAAATTTTAGTTAATTCTTTGATCATATATATATTTGTAATTTAAGTTTATAATTTATATATGACTATGCATTTATAACCTTATGAATATACAATTTTTCATTTTATGAGTTTTTGTTTAGTTAATTTTATGAACATGTTCATAAATTTACAATACGTGATCGTAAAATTATATACATATGCTCATAAATTATCCACTTAAAATACAAAAATATGGTATTTCCAAAAATATAATTCTAAATTCTGGGCTTAAGGTGGATTGAGATCTACTAACCTATTACCTTCATCCCTATAGTATATATTTATCAGCATAACTATTTTCACAAATTCAACACATATAGTAAACAGGGTTTGAAAAAAGTACACAGTGCCAAAAATATTGTAAAAATACCTTGAAATGTGGTAAAAAAATTATTTATTAGAAAACACTAGATTTTGGACCCATGGAACTCATAGATTATCATGTCTTTTTTCAATTTAATTGTTTGTACGTTTTATAACCACTTGTTTTCACCAGTAGTTATTTTGTGATCCTTCTATTACTGCGATGGATGATGATCAATCGCCAATGATATTCAATCTTTGTGGTGCCAAATATTTATCCTTTGAAATTATTAATTACTTAACAATAGGAATTAAACTGAAGTAAGAGTATTGAACAACGTTCAACATAAAAATTAGGAGTTTTGGACGTCAATAATACTAATTTTGGGGTATTGGATACTAATAATACAAATTATTTTCTTGGACATTGGTAGTACCAACTATCGACATATTTCCCTCAATAGTACACCGCCGATTTGTTATGGTTTTAACTCATCGGAAAGATGATGTGGGTCCATAACGTGTGACGTGGGAGACAAATTACTGTCTACGTCAACATTTACTATACAAGTTCCACCTTCGACGTCACACATTATGAAGCTATATATGTCATCTTTTCATGAGTCAAAACCATACCAAATTGGCGGTATACTATTGGTGGAAAGTAGGTCGATAGTTGGAAAAATAGTCTATATTATTATTAATGTCAAATACTCTCAAAATTAGTATTATTGACGTCCAAAATTCCTAAAAATTATTATAATATCTAAGTATTTGTTTTTTCTCTTCAATTCAAATTGGCTTTTGTACTATGCTTGGATGTAGTTGATGTTGTCGTCACCTTAATATTCTTATTATTTCGATAATGTAGATCAAATGGGGTTTTTTGCATTTTGGACCCCGAACTTTAGGGGTATTTATATTCTGAACCCTTGGTTTTCAACATTAACTTTTTAGACCCTAAAGTTTGTAGGCTGAATAAAAAAGTACCTTAAAGTTTGTGAGCTGAAGAAAAAGGCCCCTGTCCCATTCTTTATTTTCCTCCCATGTTTGAATTTATCTCCCGATTGACGTCAAACTTCAGGACTATGGTTAAAACTAATATTGAAGCTATAATACACCTCTCTTATTCATGTCGGGGCTACTTAGACCCCTGAATACATGGTTTTAAGTAACTCCAACATGAATAAAAGAGGTTTATTATACCTTTAATATCGGATTTAACCTTAGTCTTGAAGTTTGATGCCAATCGGGAGAGAAATTCAAACATGGAAAGAAAAAGAAAAACGGGAAACATGCTTTTTTTTCACCTCACAAACTTTAGGGTCCTTTTTTTTCAACCTACAAACTTTAGGGTCCAAAAAGTTAAAGTGAAAAACCAAGGGTTCAGAATATAAATACCCCTAAAATTTGAGGTCCAAAATGCAAAAAACCCAGATCAAATGTTGTTGTTAGAATTTTATCAAGGTTGTTATATTTTGGTGTTCATGCATTAATTAGCGTATGATAATGTAGTAAGTAATTCTAGTTGCACCTCAATGATTTTGTAATAAACATTTTCAAAATTATAGACAATATTTTTTTAAGGTCCATCGTGAATATTTTGTAATTTAATGTCCAAAAAAACTTTGTTCGAAATCAAAATAATTTTTCATTCACTTGCCATTCTTCTGCGCATTATAAAGGTTGAAAAATTAAATAATATGATAATAATAAGGCTTCGAACTGAATTTTTTTTGTCTTTTTTTTAATGGGTATGTCTAAAAAAATATAATCAAAGTTAGTGAAAAAAATTGGGGTAAACAATTATAATCTGAGTCTTTTGCTCATTTGTTTCATGATTTTTTCATGAAATAGTTTTAGTGCACAATATTTCTACTTTAATTTTATTCTATATATATATATATATATATATTATGTTACTTTACGTATTTCCAAATAAAACGAAGCATGAAAACTTGTAAATTTATGACGTTGTGATGGTGTAAAAGCTTACACTACATTACATATGGTATATTACTATATATTTAAATAGAAAGAAGCTCTGTTTTCTCTCTAAACTCCTTCTCCCCTATAATTTTTCTAGCGAGAGAGTGAAAAACTCTAGAGATGGAGAGAGGGGGGAGAGGCTTAGTTGTCATCTTGTTTTTAATTTCAATGTCCTAGCTTTCTTTGAGATAATTCTTGAATTGCAAGATTGATCGGCCATGTTGTCGTCCTTCGCTTCTGAGTTTCTCAAGTTCAAAAATTAGCTCTTTTTGAATCTGATCTCTTTCTTAGTTTTCTCTCTCTGACCAACCAGATCTTATAATCTAGTTAGACCATCTTCGTTTTAAAGGGATTTAGATAAGTCGAAGCAGGTTTTATTTTTTCAATCGATCTATCAGTCTATCACACTATGATATGGTTTTAACCCTTGAGAACTAGTTGGTGGCATGGGACGAAGGTGGCGATGTCGGTGGTAGTTGGTGGGCACTAGAGGGTCGATTTTTGAACTCTGATTGACGCAAATCAGAGGAAACAGAGTGACAGCTTTCGAGTGCTTTTGGGTGATCTATGGGGTTTTTCGAAGGAGGTTTCAATTGAGTTGGGTAAGTAAAGAACTCAAATTGATGACCCGCCTAATTACTTTAGAAACTAATTTCTAAACCATCATAAATTATAATAAGAATTCAAAAAGATGCTTAACTAATTAATCATATAATTATCAAAAGATACATCAATAAATGATTAAATTGTACCAAATTTGTTAGTAATATTAATATTGACTGAAGTACAGATGTTGAAGAGAGAAACAAATGAGATAATAACTAATATATTATTAAGACAATAAACGACTAAAGGGGTCTCACATTTTAGTATAATAATTTTAAAGGACCTTAATTATGACAAATAATTGTAAGGTGATATTATTTTTGATAGAAATATTTAGGAGGGATATTCCGGCCAATTTTCGACCAAAAATTGGCAATTTAAACTTGTTTTTGGAGGAAGTATATAGCACTCGCAACGGTGAATTTGAGTTTGACTAATTGGATGGCGTGAAATCTGTAGACCCCTATCAAGAGAGTCAAAAATTTAACCCTTTATTTAGCTTGTTTTCCAATGATGAGTATGAGTTTGACTCATATTAAAAAAAAGTAAATAAATTCTACTTAATAATATAATTAATTCGGTTATATTGATAAAAAATGAGGTGGAGGAGGAAACAGAAAAAAATGATTAAAATATTAGTATGTTAAACTCGTTTTCAAACTTATCTCACGAGACTGACGGTGAGATTCTCGCGAGACGAGTCTCATTCTCACCACTGAAATGTTATACACGACCTCATTTCATTCTTATTTCATATCACGTCAGCAGTGAGCCGAATTGAAACTTATCATTATAGATGTTCTCGGATGGTATCCTAGCAAATCATGAAATTGAACAAAATGAAAGGGGGTAAAAAAAACAAAATTAAATTGATGAATGATGAGTTGTGTTTTTCCTCCCAAGTTAATAATTAAGGTCCCTTCCTTTTTGGGCGTGCTGTTATGTAAGTGTCCTCTAGGATGTGGATATACCCTCCCAAGTACATAATATCTGACCAATTTAACAATTTAATAGATGGTTTAAAAAAAAACAATTAAATAGATAAATAACGTACAAATAAGGGAATATGTTACAATGATGTCTAACAAGATACTCACTTAATTTTGTATTACTTGTTGCTCTATAAGATACTATATCCCATCTATTTTTTTAATGGTGTGTTTGATTTTTTTCTCATGAAAATGTTTCCGGGGGAAGTTTTTCTGAGGAAAATTTTATCCGACAAAGTTTTTCATGGGAAAGAATATTTCACTATGTTTGGTTTACATTTGAAATCATTGGAAAGTTCATAGAAAAGATTTTACAGTGTTTGGTTAAACTTGTATATTTCCTGGGAAAGTTTATTATGTTAAATGTCAAAACTATCCTTATTTATTTATTTATTTATTTATTTATTTAATAGGACTTGTGAGGGTAGTTTTCCCTCATATTTTTCTCCCTATTGGGCCTGACCAGAAACATTTTCCATTTTCCATTCATATTTTTCTCATCAAACATGGGAAAGTTGGGTTAACTTGGAAAAGTCACCAACTTTCCTAGAAAACTAATCAAACACACCATATAATTTTGGCTATTAACTTTCCAATATACAGCTAGTATACAAACGACAGCTTTGGGAGATGTCGTTATTTATGCGTATATGACACTTGCGCGTCTCGCGATAATAATATTGTGTGAGACCATCTTACTTTAAAAATTGCATCCAATATATATGATGATTTATTATATTATCTATGTTTTAAGTCTATAATTTATATTTTTTTATGTTAGTCTCATAACTATTGGTATAGTCCATTTATTTAACAATTATAGTATAAAAGTTATCCTCACTCCTCTATAATCAACATAAAATGATACATTAAATGATGTTTCTATAAAAGTTTTCATTTTCTAGAATAGAATATAGATATGAAATAGGAAGAGTATAGAATTATTATCATTAAATCGATAACGATAGATATTATTGCAAAGATAGTACAATTATTGACAAAATATTATATAAAAAAATTCTAATAAAAAAGTGATATCAATTATACCATAAAAACTCACATAAATAACGAAAAGCTTGGGATGAAGAGTAATTATCAGGTGAACGTGTGGTATATGACTATATGAGTATTAATACTCTCTCCATTTTTTTATTTGTCTTTCACGCTTTTTGAGGTCCATCTTTAATCAACAATTTCATCATAATAATTTTATAAATATCTACGATATTATATTTTTCTAATAATATTTTTTTTATAACGAATTTACCAACATCAATTTTATATGATGAATCATTGTACAAATTGAAATATTAACGGTCAAAGTTTTTAACATAATCAACAAGGAGACAATAAAAAAAAACACGGAGGGATTATATCCCTATGCCTTCTGTTAGTCTGCACTGGGCAGCTTTGGTCAATTTCTAAGTCGTTTTTTGTGCTAATTAACTAGGAAACAGTATTTACATAAGAGATGTGTGCACCGCTCCCAAAATATTTGTCCGTTGACTAAATTTTGACCGTTGATTACACACAAATTATAATGAGTTACAATATAAAATTACTGTCATTGTAATCTTTAGCAAATTATCTTTCTAATGGTAGTGATTTTATATTTTAATTCATTTTAATTTGTGAGTAATTAATAGTCAAAATTTAGTCAACAGACAAACATTTTGAGACGGATGTAGTATGAAAAAAAAAATGATGGATCGAATTGTGAATCGGTCAAACCGCACCATAACATTTAAATCACAATTAATCGAACCGACAAATTGATAAGTCTATCTGGTTTGATCCCGATTTAAATCGTGAACCACAAACACACCGATAATAATTTTGTGATTATTTAGTTAATTTTTAATTTATTCTTAAAAGTTTGCTATTTTGCTATTTTATACATAATTTTAACCTTTTGTTTTGTTTTGTTTTACACTTTTTACTACTAGTGAATTGATGTTGTGTATATTATCCAATTCAAGTTTTTCAGAAGGGAAATTTGATTATAATAATACGAACTTTCGATTTAGTTCTGAATAATATGAACTTTGACCACCTGTTGCCCCCAATAACACGCCATCGAGTTAAGATTAACTTAACTCGGTGGCGATCCTAGCTGGCAGCCGGAGGGGTTTATTTTGACTTTATTAGGTATCTAGTCAGCATTGACTTCTTCTTTCCTCACTTCCACTTCATCTTTCCCCTTTTTTCTTTTTCTCTCCTCTAACCCCTTTCTCTCTCTCCTCCCCCTCCTCTTCTTTCAGTCAGCCATGGCTGACTACTTCTTCTTCAAATTCATTCTCAACATTCTCAAATTTACACACACAAACCCCAAATTTACACACACAAACAAATTCACAAAAATGTTCAAGGTAGGAAGTCACAAATGGTGGTCGACGCCCAATTTGAGGTTGATAATGGCACAGCTTTGACAAAGGGTTTCTTGATGCTTTGATTTATAGCTGATAATGGTGGTTGCAGCTTCAACTACGCCGAATCTGAAGCCATCGACGCCCAATTTGAGGTCTCAGTCTAACCCTAGAAGACCTCCCTTGCTCGATAATGGCACTCCTCCTAATCTCTGGCGTCCTTCTGATCCCTCCTGTTCTCTGCAGGTTTCATTTTCTCTCTCTACATTCAATCTTCTTCCTTCTCTCTCTACATTTAATCCAGATACATGCCTCCCAAATTTTTCAACTCATAAAAATTTCCAAAACCAAACCAAACACAGTATATATGTTTACACAGTAGCTTGATTTCGAGTTTTTAATCCAAAAATGGCGACGACAATGGAGACTTACTTACCTGCGAATGGCATTGAGGAGAGAGAAAGAGCGTCGGAACTAGGCGGAATCCGCTGCGTAGCGGAGGAACCTGAGGTTGCGCCGGGCAGAGGAGACCAAATCGACGTCGGTCCGAATCGAGTCTTCTTCGGACGCTTGGCTTGTGAAGCTCCATGACGATGGACACCCGGAGCTTCCGCCACTGATTTTCGACATTTTTTTCGGCGAGTTTCTGGTGGAGTGATTCATGTTCTCGGTGTGGTTGTAGAGAGAGATAATGGAAGGGGGAATGGTAAGAGGGGGGAATATAAACAGTAGCTACCACTCAGACTGGGTTTGAGATGGGTTAAATAAGGTAAGAGTGGATGAGGTTTCCGGCGAGTAGGTGGCCGGAAAGAATGGTGGGGTGGCTGAGAGAAGGCAAACAAGTGGGGGTGGGGGGAGGCGTGAGAAGAAGAAGAAGAGGAGTGGTGGGTGAGCTGGCATTTTTTTAAGTCAATAGATGACATGACTAAGTCAAAATACAAAGGCAATGCCCCTCCGACTGCCAGCTAGGATCGCCACCGAGTTAAGTTAATCTTAACTCGGTGGCGTGTTATTGGGGGCAACAGGGGGTCAAAGTTCATATTATTCAGAATCAAATCGAAAGTTCGTATTATTAAGTCTTATATGGCCAAAAGTTCGTATTATTAGAATCCAATTTCCCTTTCTAGAATTCTTTTAAGATTGCATTTTCTTTTGTGTCTAGTTGAGTAAGGTAAAATATATTATCTTGTCTAATACTAATTTACAAATAGCTTACCCTAACCCAATTTATTGATGGTTTTATACTGAATTAGTTAACTACCTTCCAAAAGCAATATCCATAATAATTGTACAGTGCAAGTAGTAGAAGTGATTAAAAGAGAGTCAATGGAGTGTTTCATGTATGTAGTGTGTCTGCGTATTGGTTTGCTACATGTCACGGGGTGACTTTAATTTGTACAACACCCGTGCGGCGCTAGCAAACTTTAACCCGATTTTATATTAGAAATTTGCTAGTAAGCCTTTCACAAGCTTAACTTAGACTATAAGAGACTAAGAAAGCTTTGAAGACAAAGAAGAGAGACAAGAGTGTGTTTGGGAGAATTCTTTTGAGTATTGCTTCCAATTGTTGGATGGTTACAAATGAGACCCCAAGGGGGTATTTATACACTTCCACCTCCTCAATGGACGGTGGAGATTGATTTGATCTAACGGTCCATATTGTGCCTCTAGAACCTTCTATACAAGTATCCAATAATCTATATAATTGTAGAGTACTCTAGAATATTCTAGGACATTCATGAGTAGTCTAGAGAACTCTAGGGAACTCTAGGGAATTCTAGAATAGTCTAGAGAATTCTAGAGACCTCAAGAAAGATAAGGAATATTCCGGATATTTCTAGAATATTCCGGGACATTCCAAATGGTTCCGGAAAATTCCGTGACATTCTCCCCCACCTAATCCGGCGACGTCCTCGTTGCCTTCAAGTCCTCATATGCTTGGATCTGCTTCTTGAATTGCCATAAGTTCTGGATAGGCTCCCAACTTGATTCGCTATTAGGAAGGCCCTTCCACTTGACAAGTAACTCCGTGCTCGGAGGTAGACCTGGTTGGCGCACCACTCGGTTGGCAAGAATCATCTCTACTTGCTTATCATGTTGGACCTTGATACCCATTGGTGCCCATTGAGATATGCCTCTACTCGGATCATCTTGGTCCCCGTGGTAAGGTTTAAGTAAGCTTACATGGAAGACAGGATGATACTTGATCTTGGGAGGCAACTCCACCTTATAAGCCTGTGCTCCGACTTTTTTGATAATGGGAAAGGGTCCTTCATATCTTCGAAGTAGGCCCCGATGTCGCCCTTCTAACCTCGCGTGGTTGTAGAGCTTAACAAGCACGAGGTCACCAACTTGAAATTCCCTCAGGCGCCTCTTCTTATCAGCCCATTTCTTCATCTTCTCGGAAGCCTTTTCCAAGTAAGCTCGCGCCACCCCAAGTTGGTCATTCCAATGCTTGGAAAACTGAAATGTGGGTGGGCTTGGACCCTTATAGCCCGTAGCAATAGTGCTTGGTGTCAACGGTTGTTGTCCTGTGACAATCTCGAATGGACTTTGGCCCGTGGACTCGCTCTTCTGCAAGTTGTAGGAGAATTGGGCTACGTCAAGTAACTTTGCCCAATCCCTTTGGTTGGCACTCACGAAATGCCGAAGGTACAACTCCAAAAGTGCATTCACCCTCTCGGTTTGTCCATCACTTTGAGGATGGAAGCTGGTGGAGAAGTTAAGCTCGGAACCCATGAGCTTGAACAACTCCATCCAAAAACGTCTCGTAAAGCGAGTGTCTCGATCACTCACGATCGAGCGAGGCAAGCCCCAATACTTCACAACATGCTTGAAAAATAGCTGGGCGGTTTGCTTAGTGGTGCATTCCTTGGGGGCAGGAATAAAGGTGGCATACTTCGAGTATCGATCCACCACCACAAGGATCCAATTATATCCTTCACTCGTGGGTAGACCCATGATGAAGTCCATGGAAATGCTTTCCCACAGTCTCCCAGGAATGGGAAGTGGATGGAGGAGTCCTGCGGGTACTTCTTGCTCAATCTTGTCTTGTTGGCATACAAGACAAGTTTTTACATAGGCCTCAACATCATTCTTCAACTGAGGCCAATAGTAGGAATCGCCTACCAATGCAAGTGTGCGGTGCATACCTGGATGCCCGGCCCACTTGCTGTCGTGACATTCCTTCAAGACTTCTCTTCTAAGGCCACAATATGAAGGAACATAGACTCACCTGCCTTTAGTGAGAATCAACCCATCTTCAACCCAGAATCTCCTTGTTTTGCCATCTTTAATTAAGTTGGAGATGGTCTTCGCAAAGGAATCATGCTCCAATCCTTCCTTGATTCAATCACGTAGGTTGCTTTGAGGTTGGCTAATGTCGGCAAGCTCTCCTTTGCGACTTAGAGCATCAGCCACCAAGTTAGCACGACCCAACTTATACTCCATTGTATAATCAAACTCCGCTAAGAAGCCTTGCCATCGAGCTTGCTTGGGAGTTAGTTTCTTTTGAGTTTGGAAGTAGCTTGTTGCAATGTTGTCTGTCTTGATAACGAACTTACTCCCGAGCAAGTAATGTCTCCAAGTTCGAAGGCAATGCACCACTGCGATCATCTCCTTCTCCTATACCGTATACCGCCTTTCGGTGTCATTGAGCTTCCGACTCTCGTAGGCGATGGGATGACCCTCTTGCATTAATACTCCACCAATGGCGAAGTCGGAAGCATCGGTGTGTAGCTCGAATGGCTTGCCAAGATCGGGAAGTTCTAGAACAGGTTCTTCCGTGACAGCCTTCTTCAAAATTTCAAAGGCTTGCCGACATTCTTCGCTTCAAGCCCATCCTCTTCCCTTCTTGAGCAAGTCGGTGAGAGAAGCGGCAATAGCGGAATATCCCTTGATGATACGCCGGTAATAATTCACCAAACCAAGGAATGATCTTAGCTCAGTGACCTTGGTTGGTGGCTCCCAATCAAGGATCGCTTTGATCTTGCCTGGATCCATGCGTAGCTTGCCTTTTCCCACAATATGGCCCAAGAATGGTACTTCTTCTTGGGCAAAGGAACACTTCTCCTTCTTCACATAAAGCTCATTCTCCCGAAGTGTCTTGAACACTTGCCTCAAATGCCCCACATGATCTTCCCTAGTCTTGCTATATATGACAATGTCATCGAGATAAACCACAACAAAGTGATCAAGGAATGGAGCAAGTACCTTGTTCATGAGGGTACAAAATGTGGCTGGGGCATTTGTGAGCCCAAAAGGCATGACTAGGAACTCATAGGATCCATAGCGGGTCACGCATGCCGTCTTCGCCTCGTCTCCTTCGGCTATGTGAACTTGGTAGTACCCACTGCTTAAATCAAGTTTGGTGAAATACCTTGCTCCTCCAAGTTGATCGAATAGATCATCAATACGGGGAATGGGGTACTTATTCTTGATGGTTACCTTGTTTAGTGCTCTATAATCTATGCATAACCGAAGTGACCCATCGTGCTTCTTTTGGAATAGGACCGGCGCACCATAAGGAGACTTTGAAGGGCGAATGTACCCGGCATCCAATAACTCCTTGAGTTGTCTCCTTATCTCCTCCAACTCTGGTGGTGCCATTCGGTAGGGAGCAAACGCGGGTGGTTTAGCCCCCAACTCCAACTCGATCTCGTGATCTACTTCTCTTCTTGGGGGAAGTTTCTTGGGCAACTCTGGGGGCATGATGTCCTTGAACTCTTCAAGTACCTCTTGGATGATCTCGGGTACTTGGGCTTCCTTTTTGTTACCCTCTTCCATCTTAAGAGTGGCTAAGTAGGTAGGCTCCTTCTTCTTCACTCCCTTAGAAAGTTGAAGGGCAGATAACATCCTTCCCTCATCAATGTCCGTCCTTACCGGGACGACACACGGTTGTTTTTCCTCCATGATGCACATAATGTTGGCGAAGGGGATGGGGAAGGCCTTCGCCTTAACAAAGAAATCAATTCCCAAGTAGAACTTCTTGTCATCTAATGGAGCGACAGTGATATTGGCCTTACCTTCCCATTGCCCGATGTGAATTGGTGTGTCCTTGGAAACTCCATAGATTGGGAGTTTTTCAGCATTTACTCCCTTGACAAAACCCTTGGTTTTGGTGTAGGAGAGGCCCACCTCATCGGCAAGCTCCTTGGCCATATAGACCGTATCCGCACCTGTGTCCAACAACGCTTGGAGAGGCTTGCCGTTGATGTGTGTCTCTACGTAAATGCGCCCATGGGATCCTTCCTCGACCTTAGCTTGGACGGCGCTAAGGAATTTTAGAGAAGATATCCTCTTCTCCTCTTCCTTCTTTTCTTGTTCCCTTATGAGGGAGACAATCTTTCCCCTCATAGGACAGTCGGCAACCCGATGTGGCCCATTGCATAAGAAGCATGAGTACCTCCTCGGAGCGTCATCCTTTTTGCCTTTACCCTTGTCCTTGTCGTGGCTTTTGAAGGGTCGATCCTTCTTGGGAGACTTGTCTCGATCTCCCCCACCTTTGCCATTGTTACTTGGCCTCGTACTTGGTCCCTTGGAGAACGCTCGCCTACGTTTGGGCAGAGTGTCGGCAGCGGCAATTGCTGAATTGATATCATTTACCCCTTGCCGCTTCAGCTCCATCTTAGCCCACGGTTGTAATCCTTCAAGGAACATAAACAACTTGTCCTTGGCACTCATGTCGGTGATCTCCAGCATGAGTTCTTGGAACTCCTTGACGTACTCTCGAATACGTTCATCCTTGTGTTGGAGATGTCGAAGCCTAGTGCGAGCTTCAAATTCGGCATCATCTGGATAGAATTGACTCTTAAGCTCCCTCTTAAGTTGATCCCAAGTAGTGATGGGATCGGATGTGTCGGTGGTGGCATCTTCACACCTGCGCCGCCACCATGTCAAGGCAACATCTTTGAAGTAGCGGGAAACGGTGTTTACCTTCTTCCTTTCGTCCAGTATGTCATTGGACTCAAAGTATGACTCCACATTCCAAATGAAGTCATCAATCTCTCGTGCATTCCTCGACCCCTTATAGAAAGGAGGAGGAGGAGTGCTATCCTTCTTGGAGACAGAAATCTCCCGGGCGCCTCCACCATTAACCAACAGGGCCATGCAAGTCTTCAATTGCAACTCGAGTTCATCCACCTTGTTGGAAAAAGGCTCGATTGTTGACTTGCAATCAGCCAGCTCCTTCCTAAGGGCTTTGTTGGAATCATTCAACTCCCTTTTGAGAGCATCATCCCTATGAACAAGCTCCGCCTTGAGAGAATCAAAGGCACTTTGCACATCATCCTGGAATTCCTTCATCTCATCCTTAGAAGCGAATTCCTACGTGTCTTCGGTCTTTCCCATTAAGGCCTCGACTTCCTTCACTAGGTGGGACATGGTGTCCTCCACCTAGGCCACCCTTTCATCAAGAGTGACATGTCCCCGGTTCTCCATGCTCTCCTCATTCTTGCCCTTCTTGGAGCCTTGTTCGACCATACTCGCCATGACTTCTCCCACACACGAATTTCTCAAAACCGAGGCTCTGATACCAAATGTCACGGGGTGACTTTAATTTGTACAACACCCGTGCGGCGCTAGCAAACTTTAACCCGATTTTATATTAGAAGTTTGCTAGTAAGCCTTTCACAAGCTTAATTTAGACTATAAGAGACTAAGAAAGCTTTGAAGACAAAGAAGAGAGACAAGAGTGTGTTTGGGAGAATGCTTTTGAGTATTGCTTCCAATTGTTGGATGGTTACAAATGAGACCCCAAGGGCGTATTTATACACTTCCACCTCCTCAATGGACGGTGGAGATTGATTTGATCTAAGGGTCCATATTGTGCCTCTAGAACCTTCTGTACAAGTATCCAATAATCTATATAAGTGTAGAGTACTCTAGAATATTCTAGGACATTCTGAATAGTCTAGAGAACTCTAGGGAATTCTAGGGACTTCTAGAATAGTCTAGAGAATTCTAGAGACCTCAAGAAAGATACGGAATATTCCGGATATTTCTAGAATATTCCGGGACATTCCAGATGGTTCCGGAAAATTCCGTGACATACATGATAGACAATGGAAAATGAAAATAGTAAATTGGTAATGTCTTTTTTCTTTTGGGTCAAGTCGCCCTCAAAGTTTTTATTTACTACTTCCGTCCCAAAATGTTTGTCCGTTGATTAAATTTTGACCGTTGATTACTCACAAATTATAATGAGTTATAATATAAAACTAGCGGTATATATCCCGTGCGATGCACGGGAATATTGCTTGCTATCAAATTATCGAAAATTATGTATCTTAAACTTATTAAACTTGAATTATTAAAAATCTTAATTTAATAATTTTAAGAAAATTTTTATTTATTGATTCCTTTGTAAGATAATAAGATCAATATATGTATAAAAGTTAACGAATATTGTTTTCCAATAATCTTATTTAATTATTTTTCAATGTAATTATATAATGATTATCAATTCAATTCTGTTTCAAAAGATTAATATCAATTAAAACTATTTCCGTAAAAAATAGCATAACAATATTGTATTATACAAAGTATGTTTAATAACTATAATGTGATTAGGATATAGATTAATCGATTTATTTTTTAATAATGAAACTAATCTCTATATATAATTTTAAAAATATGTTATAAAATTACGTGAAAAAGAATATAAAAAAGTTAAAATTCTAAGGTGAATTTATGGAGATTTCTAATTGTACATAAGAGTATAGGAGTATTACCTAGATATTTGAACGGAAGAAAAAAGTGTTTGTAGTTGGTGACTTGTGCCTAGTTGCAAATAGTAATCTTGCCTGCAAGAATTTAGATTGAATATGAATCAGAATTTTACTGTTTTTTAACTTAATTAGTAATGTATATATCATAAATATAAACTATAAAGTAGTGGGACATTGTATTATAACATTACCTCAGGGAATGTATTTTGGTGAATTGTTGATAAATCATATGAGGTTAAGTGTATGTGTGTGACCTTGATATGTACGTATTATTAATGATGTGATATATATAGTGGGATATGTATTTATTTTTACTCCCTCCGTCTCAAATTAATTGACATTTTGACCGTTAACTATTCACAAATTATAATGAATTATAATATAAAATTACCTCCATTGTAATTTTTATTAAAATATTTTTTTTAATGACGGTAATTTCATATTGTAACTCATTGTGATTTGTGACTAATTAATGATCAAAATTTTGTGAAATTGTCAATTAATTTGGGATGGAGAGAGTAATGGTATAATTATGGGTCATGTAACTGATTATGTAAATGATTAATGGTTTCTCATCTTTGTCCTTTGGTTTTCCTTAATAATATTATTCTTTTTATAAGCCTTAACTGAATATTATTTTATCTAATTGAAAATAATAATTGTTGATCATGTAACTGATGGTATGAAAAATTGGGCAGTGACTTTAGGATGTTGGTTTCTTGAATTTGAAAATTAACTGTTGAATAGTGATACTATATTGAACATTGAAACTGGTCAAAATGAATTAATTTATCAAAATATTGGATATAATGATTGATAAGTATAATTTTATTTTTGGTATAATGATAATTTTTTCCCATTATTATTTACCAGTGTTCTCACGACCATGACACCCTAAAAATATGGATTCCATAAGAGAAGACTCACGATCGTAACCTCCCAGAGATGACACTTTCAGGAGGTACATCACGACCGTGAAAACCTGGTCATGCCCGTGAGGTTTACGGAAAAACAGCGAGCGATTCCTAGCTTCTCTAGGGTCACGGCCGTGACGCTTGAGGTCACGCCCGTGACCCCCTAATCTGCGCTAATTAAGTCGATTTAAATGACATGTTTTGACCGGTTTGTAACACAAGTATATAAGGCTTTATTTCCATAAACAAAAGACATCTTCTATTATTCATACTTTAGGTTTAGTTTTTAGCATTGACCTCTTAGTTTCTCTCTTATATTTGTGATTAGTGTTAATGTGTAACACCCCGGGTTGTATGGTTAAAGTGTGGCTTTAAAGGATTGAAATGACTACTTATATCACCAAGGTGCACCTTCTTTTACGGTAGCTCATCCGTCGGGAACTCCTTAGTTAAGCGTGTTTGGTTGGGAGTAGTCTCAGGATGGATGACCTCCTGGGAAGTTTTCCCAAACAGCGTGTAAGCGAAGACGAATCACGATGGAAAGACTCGTGGTGATTTGTGGGGCCAGTCAACGATCATTTAAGCAGTTATCAGTAATTTCCGCGATCCGGGAGGGTTCAGAGCGTTACATAATGATTTTGTAAGACATTCAAGGTTTAATGCAAGTTCTACATTGATTCCAAGTATTCCAATTTACTTCCAGATTCTTTCTGCGTTCTTTCTCGCTCTTCAACCTTAGTAAGTGCTTAATCTCAAGTTCTTCTTTTTTAATTGCTTTGATTAGTGTTTAGATTAGAGATTTTATTTCTTTCTTTGATCGTTCATGCTTGTTCTTGATTCTAGTTTCAAATCTATGAATTCATTAGGGTGAAAGTTTGAATCTTTGGTTTTTGTTAATATGCTAGGCTAAGTTCCCTTAGGTTATGAGGTGGTTAAGGCCTTTAATGGAGGATTAAATCTGGATTAGTGGGATTAGGGTGATTAGTGATCCGCCCTATAGTTCCATGCAATGGTTGAAGGATATCGGGTGCCAGGAGGTTATAGATCCCTCCAAACATCGATTTGGAATTCTAGGGTGGTTTAATCGATTCTGATTCCTAACTTTGGTGAAAGGGAATCAGAATTGATTACTTGGGATTAGTTTTCATACTACTAAGGTTTATTATACATAGGAGTGATAATAGACTTTGAAAAGTACAACATCGATTCATCGCCATGGCGGGGGGGGGGGGGGAGGGCGGATACGATGCTAGACCATACATAGGAAGAGAATATCGGCTTTACGCCCTGGCGGGAGAAGCTGGTGCTAGCTTGGTATGCACACAATCCTTACACTTGATTATCGAACATGAATCTCTCCTAAAACCACTGTTCCCCTGCATAGTCTTTCGTTAGGTTGTCCCGGTATTACTCCCGAGCCCTTGTTTTCCTAATTTGAGTAGAAATCCATAGTTTAATCTTTGAAAAATCGAATCTTTAGAACCTCTTAAAACTTGAAAAAAAACCGAACTAGATCACTAGGGCCTCAATTCCTCGGACATATATGACCATTTTCTAATCTAGTTAAGAAAACGTTAAACAAACTTTTGGTGTCGTTGTCGGGGATGTTGCGCTCCCTAGTTTTTGTGTTAGGTTTTTTGTAGTTTCGAGTCGGTTCTACGACAGTTGTCTGGGGTACTGTAGACCCTAGGGCATTTGATCTTTGGTTTTTGTTTGTGTGCATGCGCAGGAGGGATCCTCCGCTTTTGCCGTTCAACCCCGAAATCGAACGCACAGCCAGAAAAAATCTAGCAAACGCTCGTAGGAGACTCCGACAGCAAGAAATGGTTGAACCATCACCACCACGAACTCTGCTATCATACGCGTCACCAACAGCCGCTGTTGGCGGCTCCACAATCGTTTTAGCAACGCTCGCTAATAATGTGACGTTCGACTTCAAGCCAGCATATCTGAATCACATTAAGCAGTTGCAGTTCGATGTCTTGAAGATTGAGAAGCCATTGGAACACAGCTGCAACTTCCTCGAACGGTGCGGAATGATAAAGAATGAACGAAATCACCGACGAGTATCTATAGATGCAGTTTTTCCCCTTTTCTCTTGTGGGGAAGGCTAAGGCGTGATTGGACAAATGTCCAAGGAATTCCTTCACCACATGGGAATCCTTCAGCACCGCCTTTCTGAAGAGGTTCTTCCCACCTCAAGAAACTGCCAGGCTCCGGACTCTCCTGATGAACTTTATTTAGGAGCCTAGAGAGTCACTGTACGAGGCTTGGGAGCATTACAAGAGCCTCCAGCGTGCATGTCCTCATCACTCGTGATGCCAATATTGTTCATTATTTAATTCGACATTACCTTTGTCCTTTGGTTGATGTGGTCTCATTGTGTTGGCCATGCCGATCAATTGTTTGAATATGCTCTTTTCTTTCAACCAGTTGTGTCCTCATTTGCTCTAAAATTCACAAAAAATAATTCAAGCAAATACTGAATTGTTCACTGGTGATATCCTGCAGGTACACAATTGTTCATTCATTGGAATTGGTTACTCATTATGTGTACTATGTTCACCTGTAATATAAGTATTGGTCACTAACGTAAACGGTACCAAATTTTAAATATACCAACTTTATTAGGGTTTACAAGTGCATTCCTCTATTTAAACTGCATTTATTAGGTGCTCCCGGAGCATGTGCTCCAAATTTTACAATTGTTCACCCATATGTATTAGGTTGTTCACTATGATTATTATGCTTATTCACTCTGATACATATGATTGTTCACTCGCAAATGTCTGGAGCGCATGCTTCGAGTGCATCAAATATATATTGTATTTAAACTAAATCATCAAATTTACATCAACAACTCACGTATGTGCATAAATCTGGGAATCAGTATGATTTTCATTCAGAGAATCAAATTTGTTCACTCAGCATGTTTAAGTTGTTCACCCGCAGTAATATGTTGTTCATTAATGTAAAAGATCTAAACTTTGAAATTAAGGCAATTAAAACCGAAGAATCAGATATATTATAATACATGCAAATTTAGGGTTTGGGAATACATTGCAGACCCGCTAAAATTGAAGTCATGAATTTAGTTTTTCAACCCATGTATGCATACATATGATCGAACAGAGATAGAGTAAAATAGAGTATGAGTGCTAATACATGGATTAGGGTTTGCAAATAAAAGTGAATACCTTTTTTGGATGCAAGTGACTATTGACCCAGTCGATCTCTTCCGTTTCTTGCGTTTGTAAGTGACTGTGGGGTTCGAATTCGCATCTTTCATGGTAGAAGTAATTGTTTACAGCAAAAAAGAGTGCTCGAAGCAGTGAACTCCTGTACAGTCGATGTGGTCTGGTTGGTCGGTTGCTCCACTTGCTTGTGATGTGTGGCAACGGTGGCGGCGGCAAGAACGAAGCAGGAGAATTGACGGCGTCGCGATGTGAAGAAATCGGCTGATGAACGAAAGTGACGGTTTCCAGCAGAGCTTTTTGAAAATTGAACGGGGAAGGTGAACGGTTATCCTAGGGTTTTATGCAAATTTTTTTAAAAAAATTCAATTCCGGCATGGAAAATGAACAACCACGTCAGATATGGAGCATGTGCTCCAAGAGCACACAAGAGCACATAATATATATTGATTGAACCATAATGTGTATGTGCATGGAATGCTAGAATTTTATTATTTTTTTTAAAACGAGAAAGTAGTCCAAACTCATTGAACCCCCCTATCTCAGGGGTACAACCCAATAGGTCTGTGTAGCGAAACCGGTACGGGGGTGGCCAATGACCCAAAGATGGGCCCAACTCCAACCCGCAACACTCTCCAAATCGATAAGGGAGAGATGTCGCCCCCAAGGTTCGAACCCTAGACGTCTAGGGTAGGAAGTAGACCTCTTGCCACTCAGGGAATAAGTGATTGGCGCATGGAATGCTAGAATTGAAAGCAACTCTTCGCTGTTTTTTTGAGCAAATCTTAGGTTCAAAGGTAAACAAATCTTAGGTGCCTAAAAGATTAGAGAAATAGATCAAAGTACGCATAATATAAAGTAAGGGGCAGGGCAATATGTGGACAAAAGACAACGATAGCCACCCTCGATTTTCCGTACATAATCTATTTTCTGGTCATGGGTAGGGGTGTCCAAAACCGATTAACTGCTTTTTTTGCGGTTGATCGTTTTTGCAGTTTAAGGATGCTATAAACCTAAACCTAAACTGTATTATGCAGTTAATCAATTTGTGTTTAAGCACATTTTAAAACAAGAAACCAACCGAAACCGCCGGTTGACCGCTTTTTTGGTTTGGTTTACGGTTAACCGTCGATTCCTAGAAATTTAAAGTAACCACCAAGGATGAAAAATTAGCATTTTGCTTTAAAATTCCAAATTTTGTTACTAAATAAATTGAAACCAGTTAATACTGGCTAACCGCTACACAAAAATGCAAAACCATAATCTATACCAGTTCGGCTAATTGCAATCTTCAAAAAATCCAAATGATTAACCAGTTTTACCCATTTAATATTTACGATTTTGCAATTTGGTTTTTGATGTGGGTTTTTATTGGACACACCTACTAGTCATGGAGCATTATAAACAAAGTAAATTGAATTGATTTTTCATATTATGTTCTGTAAATAATTTAAGCTGTTCTATAACCCCCAGTTTTTAAGTGTAACTGGCTTCACCCCTATATATAGTTGAACTCCTGCTCTACTACTTCTAGACTTCTAGTTGACACTCTAATTCTAAACACACATTATCTGTCCATTATTGCAAATTGTCCAAATAATGAGCCTAAATTATTTCACTTATTGAGGCCACCAATGTACATGACCTAAAGCTCAGAATCCTGCCCTTATTTTCTTTCTTCCTTTACTCTGATTTTTGAACAGCAAACACAATACACTGAATTTGTCAGCTCAATGAAAACATGAAACATGCAATATCTTGAGGGCAGTATACTCATATAAAAGCATTATCAATGTGCAAATAAAAGATCTCTCAGTTCCTCTTTCTTTGTTTCTTTCTTTTTTATTTAAACGAAGAGAGAGCGCATCTATCCACTTGGCCCCTATTTCAAGGGTAACTATCAGCAATCTATGCAGGCCTTCGACAAAAAATAAATATCCAAATATCCACGACAAACATAACCCATCAACCCTTCAAATTCTACACATAGAACACGTTTTACTCCCATCAATAATTGAATCTTGATCGGGAGTTTAGAAGATAGAAATGGTAACCAACTTGACTACCACCTATTTAGTAAAAGAGCTTCACCATACCCGAACTGGGTTCCTTCAAGCCATCCAGTGAGAAAAACAATCTTATTCCAATCTCTTGAAGTTCCTGGCCATCAATTGGTAGAAAGAGAGGGAAGATTTTAGGTCCAAGTAACATGATACATATCTTTTAGGTCCAAGTAACATGCCCGGAACTGCATGTTATAATCCTGCTCAACTCCACAACCACCAGCAAGAACTTGTAGCAGAAATCGTGCGATGAGAACAAGATGATACATATTTTTAGGTCCAAGCGACATGCTGAGAACTGCATGCTGCACCACCTGCTGATTCCGCCAAAATTTCATCATGCGGCCTCTTCCACTGACTTGAGGATACTAGGCAAAGGTGCAATGATTTTAATCACCTGCAGTAAGAGATGAAAATATGTATCACTTCTTCAAAACTCATGAGGGTTCATGTCCCTCTAATCTTTTATGTTGGACTTTGTATAACACCAGAGAGTTTGTAACTACAAACATAAATAAGCCCGCCAAACACATGAATCATCCTTCACAATAACCCAAACAGTAGGACCAAAGTATATATAAGAACAAGAGTTAGAATTGTCCCTTCAGTTATGTATTTCAAATGAATTAAGATACAAGTGATATCTATGTGGAACAATACGATGAGCACAACATGAAATGATACCATTAATGGAACATTAGAAGGGGAACCAAAAATCAAATTACAGCTATTACCTCATTTGTGGTAGGATGAGAAAGCGTTACTTCATGCGCATGTAAGTGATACCCACAGTCTCCTGGAACAGGTTTAGCAGGCCGCTGATACCCTCTGCAAGCAAGCAAGCATAGAGTCCATACTTAATTGAAAACATACCAAGACAAAAGATGTCAAGAATTGAGGTGCCATGATAAAGAACATTATGCGTAGGGAGTGTCAGAGAAGCATCAAAAGATTAGAACATTAAAGAAGCTATCATATATATCTACAGAAGGGAGTAACCGAGCAGGAAAAGAAAATAATGTTCAACCAGGAAACTCTACCTAAGTAACAATGTCTATTAAAAGGGGGAAGAACACATGACAGAACTTGTTTCAAAGGCATAATGATTGGCAACCAGATCACGTGACAAGGGATAATAATGTTTCATTCAGAAAAGGTAGCTACAGGTCCACGACATCACAACAATAACTTAGACTGCAACAGAAGGTTTCAACAAAATCCAGTACACCTGAATCTGCACTTGAGCTCATGCAAATATACCACCATTAGAATATTTTCTGTTGACCACTGCCAATCAGTTCTATATCTCAAAGTACACAATCAAATAAACAGAGAGCTTAGGCAAATTGTGTATATTACTGTCAAATTCACATCCATTTGCTTTTATTTTAGGGAAATTCATTTGCATTTAGCACTGAGCCTATATCTTAAAGTAGGAATCTAGCAACGAAGAGCCACGAAAAGCTTACAATGATTGCTGTTAAATTCATATTATTTTGTTTTACTTCATTCCCCTTCAGAGAAATTCATTTTTATTCCAATGGCAATTTAAAGCTGATGTTTGAAAACAGGGATGCAGTTTCCATACCCATCTTCTGCAAAACTTTCATCTACAACCTCAGAAGAGCCAAAACACTTGGGCTGACCTCCAGCAACATAAAGGGGATCCCCTGCAAACCAACACTCATGCGAAATAATTATAAAGGCAACAGCAATATGCGGAAGAGTCTGCTTGGCATTATTTGCTAAAGAATTTGAGCAGAAGCTTCCTAAATTGCACAAACACATTGCGACCCGAGAAACAAAACTCTCTTGATGGGGGAAGGTATGATGTGGGAATGGAACAAAAAGAGTTGGAGCTGGTTGTTCAAGTTGTTTTAAGTTTTCAAGAATATTTGTTAAGTCCTTGTTTGGCAGAAGAGTATCATGGGAAATCGGAATAGAATATGCAATGGTTACTCATTTAGTCCATACATAAAGACATGAGATGTACAAACAAATTATTATGAGAGATAATAGACGCAATTTGATACTCTCTTTCTACTCTCCCTAAGCACAATTTCAAGTTTCATACTAATTCATGATTTGAGCTAAGCATCATAAAGCAACTTATTATATCAAGAGTTCTACTACCTTCGCCCATAACAACAGTTAGGATCCATTTGATTCATGAAAAATGAGTATTTCCCTCCATTTGGCTTAAAAAATAAACAAAAATAAAAATTTAAAATTTTTTTGGAAGAATAGAGGTATATGGGAAAACTTCATGGAAAATTTGGCTGATTTTATTAATGACATTTTCCATCCAAAGTTGAGAAGAAAATAAGAGGGAAAAATGGCAGGCTAAAATAAGAGGGAAAAATGGCAGGCTAAAATTGTGTACCTTACAAGGGATCCGAGAGAAGGGGGAGGGAAGATCAGAGAGGGAGAGAGTAAAGTGAGGGGTTGGAGAGGGAAGACTAAACTGCTTGAACTAAATTATTAAGGACACAAAAAAAAAAAAAAAAAAAAACATTCCATCTTATTTACTTATAACCAAATGTTGCCTTAGGTCAGATCATTTTCTATAAACAAATAGCCCCTAATATCATGAAACTTACCTAGCAGTGGATGCCCGATAAAAGAAAGATGGATACGTATTTGGTGGGGCCTTCCTGATTGTATCTCAACCTGTGAAAAGGAAACAAATTTGAGATGGGTAGGAAGTCCATTGAGGTAAAAGTCAAAAGGAAAAATTCAACTACTTTGTCCAACTTTTCTGCATTAGAAAACTAATTACATGGGTCTAGCAAGTTTACTAGTCACCGGTTACATTTTGGAAACTTCTTGCACTATATTCTAATTGACTAAATGAATACCCTTCCTCATAAAGTAGCATATCAGTTCTGCCGTAGATTATGTGCATGGCAAAACCATTCTTCTGCATTTTATGTTTTAAGCAGTCATCGTTATGACCGTCGCTGCGGTACACGGTACAGTAACAGGAACAAGGGAGGTTATCCATAAAAAATGCGGTACACGAGGTACATTATAAATGGTATGTGGTACGATTCGGGACTGTAAAAAAATATTTATTTATTCTTAAACCAAAACTTAATTTTAATCTCATTGAAAATTTGCAACTTAAGGGACTTTGCCTTGCTATTTCTCCATAGCATTTCCCAAGTCCTGTACTTCAGTTTCAAAAAAAAAAAAAAAAAACAAACAAACAAACATAGAAACAGAAAATTGATTTTAAAGAAACGGTTGCTTTATTCTCACTTTAACATGCCTCATCATATGCCTTGCCAACTAGTACTAAATTGACATATAAAGCAAATCTTCATTAGACTCCATTTTTACCTGGCTATAGTTTGCCTTATTGTTTACCTGTCCCTCTAGCCATTTATGCACTGACTCAGTTTAAATTAATTGCTTAAAAGAAAATGTTGGCAAACTGCACTCTTCCTCCTCTACTACTAATCTCTCTCACCCTCTTCTTCCTCTAAAATCAATCCCTACATGCACTACTCTACGTCTTCCTTTGATCTACGTATTATGTTGAAAACCCTTCATTGTCTATTCATCTGGCAATTTAAGTGACACATGTAAGTACTATTCTTTCATTATTTACACCTTTGAACTTAAATTTTTTCAGTGAAAACTCAACTACTTCTCATTGCCTATGGGTCATCGATGTTGCCCAACTAGAACGTGACCCACCTCCATCCAAGTAGTGCTTGACCGGCATTTGAGGATGAATGAACTAGGATACAGTACCAAGGGGCAACCCACTGCCCAAGTAACTGTGGCTTCAAGAATATAGATCTTGGTGCCAGACTATCGAGAGAGAGAGAGAGAGAGAGGGGAAAAAAAAAACCTATGATTGAATCAAGGGGGTTTGGACTTTGGATTAATCTACAAAACTACCAGACTCCACCCAGTCCCACCCATCAAAGGGCTCCGGACTTTGAGTGTCTGGCAAAATCCAGCCTCTAGTGCATAACGATGCCCCTGACCTTAGTTCTCTTTTCTCTACAAAACTGCCAAACTCCACCCAATCCCGCTCATCAAAGGGCTCTGGACTTTGATTGTCAAGCAAACCCCAAACAAGGGTTTCCACCCATGCATAACAATGCCCGTGACCCTAGTTCTCTTTTCTCTCTCCCAAAACCCTCCCAATCACTACAACCAGCCAAGGGTGAGTTGTGAGTCGTCTATGGCTTCCCTTTCCTTCCCCTTCACAGCCAAAAAATTATGTCCCTATCTTCACGCCCAAAATCCTCCTCCCCCCCCCCCCTTTTTTTCTCGAGAAACAATAATTTTCAGCTAGCAAGGGAAACACGCCACCCGCAAGGTAGAGACATTCTAGTGGCTGGGCTTAGAAGATAACTTTGTCAAAGTTTAAACTTCCACTTGCTTCTTTCCTGGTATAAAGTACACATGCTTAGATTTGTCATGGCACTTTCAGCCACATTAGTATGGAGAACAGAGGCTTTTTTCCGCAATAACAGTACAAATTTATCATTTCCCAAATTGAAATAATCAGCCTAAGTAGAATGTCCTTGAAAGAATCAACCAAGTCAAATGTTTTTCATTATATATGTGAAGACATGCTGGTAAAGCATTTTGGAGAAATGGACTACCTGGACTAAAGCCTGATCTTTCTCTATATCTCTTTCAAGGACCCGGACTTTGCTCAATGCTGGTTTACCTGGTTAAATATAGAGAAAAGTGAGGGAGACAGAAAACAAAAGAAAAACTACGAACAAAGAAAAGGTTTTTAGGCAGCTCTCTGTTTCACTTTCGCGACAAACACCTCATTGTGCTCTAAATATATCAATTAGGTGACGCCTTAAAGGCAACTAACAATCTATAGGCGATCATATTTGGTGTGTATCTCAAGTTCACTTGGCAGAAAATTTGCACGAAGTATTAGACGTTAGACCTGCGTCATATACCGTTTCAGATTTTAGCACTCTTGGAAAATATCTACAGATAAAATTTTGGAAAAGTTATCTTTTTGGTATGGAGTAAGAAACTATATTATGAATTTATTATTAAATATCCTTGACAATATGACACTCTAGAATCCATATGTACTTGTGATAAGCCAATATGTCACTCATCCGTAAAATTGGATAACTGTCAAGTTATTTCCTGTGGCATTAGTGTCAGTAGTGAGTGTCCCACATCAAATAGCTAAGCCGATATTTGATTATGCAGATATTTGAGGTCAGAAATCTTTATAAAAACAATAAACTCTCAGGCAACAATTCAGAGCTGACAGATTGCAGCTTAACTGGAATTTACAGCTAAATTGGCAAATTTCAATTAGTTTATGTAATTGAAAAGTGATGAGCTTTGTTCATTACACGTGAGTGAATATAAGTTGTAGGTTTAGGTTGATTGTACCTTTATCTATGCCTTACTCTTATGGACTCAGACTCTACCTTACTCCCCTCTCAAACAGAACCTAAAAGAATATACAAAATCAAAGAACATATATAATTTAAGTTCCTAACCCTCTTAATGGGATTCTTAGCTCTTCCTTTTTTGATATAGTAGATTTTGCGGAGAGTTTGTCTTTCAGTTGTACATAATTTTGTATGGTGCTAGCTGCGCATCAGTTCTATATTTCTATTATTCATAGATATCTTTGTCTTATCAAAAAAACCCTCTTAATATCATGAATAGGGATACAAGTTTAGTCTGAATCTAAAGGCCCATCAAATCCAAGCCAGACACTCCTTCGCATCTTCCCTTCAACAGTCTTTGTCATTATCAAACCACTTCACAAGTATCCAATTTAACACATTTTTGTGGTAGGAAAGTATCCAATCTGACACATTGCATGGGATCATGCATTCAAATCCAATCAACAGATCAGATTTGGATTTGTATAGATCCAATTCGTTCTCATCCCTAGGAATAATGACCAGTTAACTTTGAGTTGACTATTTCCAAATTATCTAATAGTTTAATTCTTTTCCCTTCCATTCCCTTATGCAAGAATGCCAGGTACAAACTAATTTGACTGATTAACTATTGCATAGGCAATTACTGTTGCATGGGCCGCAAAATTTGATAATATTTCATGTGCGAAGGACTACCAGAAAACTCATTAAGGTTAAATATTCATTTTTGTTTGAAAAAGGGCTGGGTTGGGGGCAAGGTGATGCTATTAGACTGATTATTAGGGTTTCTGAAAAGTAAATTTGTCTAAATGATTTTATTCATATACCACAGATCTTGCGGACGTCATCATGGTTCGACTAGATTTCTTCCCCTAGATTTCATATAGGAAGAATTATGGGATATACTTCACCATTACTATTATAATTAGCCATCATATATCAGGATCGTACATTAAGATATATGTAGAGGTCATTTATATCTACTTAGGGCTTTTTACTTCATCTTTACAGAGAACCTTGCACACCGATGACAAAGTGAGCTCTTGGTCCATGTTGTGGGATCAAAAAATGAGAAATATGTTGGTTAAAATACCATTCTTCACATTTGTTGGCACCTGAGAGCTAACCAAGCAAAATTATTTTTAGCTAGTAATCCTGAAAAGGTGGAGTTTTTGTTGGATCGTTCTTCTTTCATCTTTTACAGAAGTCCATGGACAATAAGCTACTGAAGGGTGTTGGGCCTAGGGCACAAGCTTCAAGCAAAGGTGTGAGCTTTTCATACGCAGGGCTCACTTTGTTTCAAGATCATTCACAAGTTTGACAAATAGGTTCAATCATGGCACTGAATAATTGATTAAATGAAATACTACCACGGAAAGCCAACAAAAATAGTCTTTAACCTACAATATAACACAATAAATAGTCTTAGGTTTAGGTGGGTTATTACTTATGACCCACTTTACCGAACCTAACCCATCCCAAATTCACCCATTATTCCTATATTTCAACACTCAACTTTCCAACTTTTACCTAAACATACACATCCTTACTTTACCCAACCTTACCTACCCCTCTAAAGAACGTACCCTTAGTAGTCAACACACACCAAAGATAGTACTAGTAAAAGTCTAAAACGAGATAACCAAGCATAGTCATGTAAAGAAAGCATAGAGAACAAAAAACAATAATGAGTCCATAAAAGTAAAAAAAAAAGCACAAACAAGAGCGAACCTCATGGGGCTTTCGGAATGGGCAGCACAACCACTAATCAAACGCAATAGTGTGCACCCTGAGTGTGCTTTTTTAAACTAAGAGCCTAACATGGTGTAATACGTGGCGCCAAGAATGACAAGGTCAAGCCTAAGATTAAGTATGAAAAAGAACATTGCCCCCATTTATGTCTTATGAATTATGTGACTTAATTTTCAACAAAGTCCAACTATGCACAAGTTTAACTATAGTGTAGCCTATTATTGGTTGTGGCTTCCTCACATCCTAGCACACTGTGCAGTCAATATATTAAATGCTAGTATGCCTGCCATATGACATAATGACGTTCGAGATCACCCTTCCATACATTAACAGAAACGAATGGGAGGTTGTATCAATTAACATAATGCCACATTATCCTTATCAAGAAAACATAATGTAAAACTTTAGGTTCAATAACATTGCTCCCTTCGTTAAAACTAGGGCTCTGAATACAATAAATTGCAATCGAACACAACGAATTGGAATTATCAAATTTTCAGTTTCTGCTAGAGCATATATTGGGAAGCTTCCTCGTTTCAGGGATGAATGAATATGACATGGCAAACCATCAGCCCATGGCTTTAGCATAATATTTATAAGACATATACATGTGTTGTTTGAGAATAGTAAAATATCAAACCATTAATTTTCATACATAACAAAACCACTAAATCCCATCCATAATAATCTAAGAACTCACCATAGCTTTATGGAACTTGAATCGCCAACTAGTGGTGCATTCCCTTGATCAAAGCTTTTCAGTTTTGCGTGTTTGAAGTTGTTGTTTGACCAACAAAATTAGCTTCAATAATGGCAATTAAGCTAACTGACGGAAAGCAAGTGCAAAAACAATCACCCACAAAATCCAAGTATTTTGCGCTTTTCAAGCTTATTTATCTAACTAGAGTTTCTGGTCTAGGAGTTGAGGAACCACAGCCAAAATCTCATCTTGGACTTTAGCCCAATATGCTACGGAACCACTATCTTAGAGAGATCTGTCATCCCACATAGAATATTTGAACTGTAACCAACTTCATATTGGACTCAATCAAAGAGAAAAGAGTAAAAGAAAATATAGTATGCATTATTTTGTCAAAATTGGTGTGTTAAGTATCCATAAGCATGTGTGTCTGAGTGTCAACTGTCCAATATAGGTACTTGGCACAAAATTAAGAGTCCAAGGATCATAGCTCTGCATCTGAGAGCTTGAGTCATGTCAAGAGGCGTGGTGTGATTCCACGGACATAAAGTAGTATCTACCTGCGTGGGAGTAGCTGTTTGCAGGCTACTTTCCCCAGTTAGGAGTTGCTTCTAAAATTTCAAGATTTGTGCCATTATGCAGTGTTGATGGTCATTGGAACCATGTCACACAAAGTAATTGATAAAGGATGGTATGGTGAAACATAAGGAACATCCTTGTAATGTGCCTTTAAGTGGTTATCCTTCTTGTTGTTGTTGTTGTTGTTGTTGTTGTTGTTTTTCTTTTTTTTTTTCTTTTTTGAAAAAAAAAAAACACGATTTCAGCTCTGAAAGACCCCCACGAAGACCTTGTGCAGCTATGTTTTGCTTCTTTTAAAAGTGATGAAACATATAAAAGAAGTTTGTAAACAATAAGTAGCACAGAGCATAACCTGAGGGCAATGCAACATATAGACCCCTCGCCACTCCAGGATACCGCATTGTTCCAATTGGTTGATCAATCGTAACCTGTCAACAATGTTTATCAAAGGAAGACTGACATGCTATTAGAAGTTTACATTCAAAATAGTAATATAATAAAATAACAAAAACCACATGAACAAAGTTTGCACAGCAACTCTGCAAGTCCACGACTCTCTCTCTCTCTCTCTCTCTCTCTCTCTCTCTCTCTCTCTCTCTCTCTCTGGATGAAGGCTATAGTATCCCAAACATTCATCGAATGTCTCCAGGAGCACAGGCATTCTTCACCGGCTTTTTTGTGGATGTTTTCTACTCCTTTTGTGTTTGCTTCTCATATCTCCGTAGGTTTCACCCTCTATTAGTGGGTGGGACTTTCTTGTTAGAATTTCTTGCTGTCAACTACCTTCCGTCGCGAGAAACTCACTGGGTAAGTCGCCCACCCCCTAGTGAGTTGCTCTTTGTCTGCTTTTATTGAGTTTTCGTCCTCAAGAAGCTACATGTTGTTTTAAGTGAGCAAGGTTGAGTTAGTCTTTGTAATTGTAGATTCTTTTCTTCTTTCCTCTTTATGCTTGTGACATGTTTGCACTCTTCTGCTATGGACGGCTCTGTGAGCATTAGATGTAAGTTTTTGGAGTTAGGATTGGGCAAAGGGGTCGTCTACCGTTCAAAGTTGTTGAATATAGTATAACAATAAGGTCCTTTTACAACTATATTTATTAGAATTGGACGGTTAGCACTTGAGATAGTTCATTTATTATTCATTCAGTGGTGAACCTTTTCTGTGAGAACTCAATAGATGTCTGATGGTTCAATAGAGAAAGAATAGCAAAGGTAGTAGATTTACTGTCTTCTGCCATCTCATTCAATGCCAATGGTGGGCTATTGTCTTTCATATATGTAGTTTGGGGTGACTAAGCTCTCGAAGGGCACGTTGATTGAGGGTCGTAGAAAGTATGATCAACCTCCTAAATTTGCTCTAAATTCCTTCATTTCTTCATTGTAGTTCTTGAGATCCATGTTACTCCGACTTGCCACTTTGCCCAGCCACCCGTAAGGACACAACACTGACACAAACACAGGATATATAGGACCATTCAAGAGGCAACTGACACACATCTTATATAGTTTGTTTTCTTTGCTTTCCGAGTTGGTGGTTTTGCATCATGGCAATGACAAATTGCTTAGCCTCATGACTCTAAGGTGTCTTTTTTTACTATTAGAGGTTTTGTACCGCACATCTTAGGCCCTGAATGGAGTGGATTTAATTGCCAAATTTGGATTTTCAAGGCTCCCACAAAAGCTTTCCCTTTGCTTCAACAACCATTAAAGGTAAAATTCATAGGAAGGATGTGGGTCAAAAGAAATTCATAGGAAGGTCATGATTAAAAGAAGCTGTTTTAGAGGTCCTAGTAGTAGTTCATTGCACTTAAAAGAGGAAGAATTTGTTGATCTCCTTATGCATTGTCCATGGGTGTCTGCACTTTCGCACGTAGACATAGCCCTTTGCGTGGGTTAGCTAGGTCCATTGGTCTTGTGAGACGGATCTGTTGTTTGCTTGGAAGAAAGATGAAAAAAGGTTAGGTTTTTGGAGCTTGAAACTTGATTCTCTTTGCTATTTGGTAGGCCACATGGAAGGACTGAAGGAGAGAAATACAAGAATCCCTAAAGACAAAGCTTTGTTCCTTCATGATTTCAAGCTCTACTTTTAAGAAACAAAGGGGAAAGAAATGACGCCTAAAGACCAAAAAAAAAAGATTTCTGATAAAAAAAAAATATGAATTGTATGTTTACTAAATGACTGTAATAATATATTGGACACCCCTAATATGAAGGCATAGATCCGCCAACATGCCTAATTCACCAATCATGCAACCACAGTAGAGAAACATTATCTCCTGTTACCTCATTCATATCTATTATCCCTTTGACTAATGCTCGATATATCTTGGTAATCCTTCGCTCAGTTCCAGGGTCTGAATGTATATCTCTGCATTTAAGAAACAAAGGGGAAAAGACCTTATGATTAATATATTCATATTTTCCTATCAAAAGAAAGAAACAAAGGGAAAAGAAATGACATTTAAAGACTGTCGTAGGGGAGACATTGCACTTGCAACACAACACTGACATTGATGCCACTTCATTAGGTTCATATAATGATCATTCAGAGGGAAAAGAGATGTCACAGAAATGCAATGAACAAGAAACCTTTGTCAGTTGGTCATATGATGCCACTTCATTAAGTTCATATAATGATCATTTAGAGGGAAAAGAGATGTCACACAAATGGAATGAACAAGAAACCTTTGTCAGTTGGTCATAATCAACACCCTATCTACCACTTAATGATGTCTTGAATGCGCCGCTTAAGTAAATTTTGGCCAGGTAAGTACACAAGCAGATTCTCACACTGTATCCTATCCTAGGTTACTAACTAGAAGGCCACACAATTAGGAGGGAGAGTGCCATAATATGGTAGTTTGGAAAGCTTTGAATATATACTCTAATTAAAAGCAGCAATTATATGAAACACAAGATAGATATAGTCTTGATCAAGACTAACTACTACTTTCCCCCAAGAGAATTTCACTTGGCAACTTGTCAATTTGTTGTTGAAGATGACCTCATAGGCACTCACATTAACCATTTTCTACACCTTGCTTGGTTTATAAACAACAACTATTGTAGGTATGTACATTCAGTTTTACTTTTTTTTTTTTAATGAAATACAAGTAGGTGACGGTGTATCCCTTTTTTCTTCTTACTGGTGCAGATAGGAGGACTCTTGTAAGACAAGTAGCCTCACAAGTTAGTGAAAACAGATGGATGATGCAAACTATCGTAAACACCCACGATCATGAGATTATTATGATTTTAGCGCTCTAGGAACTAGGAAGAGAGCAACCATGCAACTGTTAAAGCGTATCTAAAGTTGGGGGGCCAGGTCCAAAATAACTGAAGTATACATTCCTCAGGATACAACATAATTGAAACTACTACAGAGACTTCCAACAAAGTGAATGAATTGGTATTTGCACTACTGATACTAAAAGGCACAAGTGGCAAAAAGATTAAAATCTCAAAGTTCCACAAATGCCATCAGCAAAGCCAAAGCTCAGATATGTTCGGGAAACAGAAAGTAAATAGCCCTGACATACTAATCCAGTTATCATCATCAATTATGAAAGGATCCACCAAAAAATACACAACATCGAAAAAAACCCACATAGTACATTGTTTAACAAGTCAGTTTACGAGCCTTTTTCCTCTCACCAATGACGTCCCATCAGCAAAATAAGCGGCAAGGCTAGATTTTGCATGCTTAGTCTTCGCACAAAGTAATACACCTGGAAACCATAACTTGCATTAGTTGCATAGAATTAAAATAAGTGCCACATACCAAACGAACATTATGATTGAAACACTGAGGAATAGAGAGAGAAGTATTCAGTAATCAATACATGTGAACCACACTACACAATGTTAGTTTAACTTGCAAAACGCAGTTACTGCAGATGCAAAGTAGTTTCAAACTTTCAGCCAAGCAAGATGGTGTTTTGGGTTTACCAAGTCACTGATAGCCAGTCAAAGAAAACGAGGAATGTCGAATCCATGAAATCAGATCTTGTAAGTAGAAAGTTTTGTATAATACTACTTGTTCCAGATTGGTCACTTCCTAATTTCTGAGGGGTTTTTCCTTTTGAGGGGTCTTTGCTCTTTGTCCAAAATTTACTCCCATGCCCTTTGTCAGACCACTTTTCTGTCAAGTAGGAGATCATGATGCATTCAAGAAAGATAAACATAAATAACACCACCCGAACATTTCACATATGACCATATTTATAATAAGCCTCAAAGAAAAATCTCACATAAACCATAGCCCATAGGTTATATGCATGGATAACTATGAGCTTTTATTACTTAGCTATTGCATCCAACCACAGGTTAAAACATCATCATATGAACCATGTTACCATTCCTTCTCCTCAATGCGATTTGAAATTTGAATGCTGATTGCCACATATACAACCACTAATATATCATCATTCAATAAGATAACATCCAGAGTATAGGAGTACATACACAGGTTTGTACTATAATTTTTCTTTTATCTAATAAGCAATCAAGATCTGTATTGAGGATACAATACATTGGTACTATAGTAATAGGATACCCGACAACACACAAATATGAAATGTGGCATGAAAATGTGGAAGTATGTCAATAAATTCAACAGTATCTAGGACTGGCAAAACTTCAGGTTCAGGTCCTATACTCCTATCAGGTTCTGTCAATTAGGTCATTCTGTCAAATTGTTCAGGCCTGTGCCGTGACTGAATTTAAACTCAAATCACTTTGTCCAGGCTAAACCCAAGCCCTTGCGATCAAATATGATCGAATGACTGAACGTAGTCAAAAATATTAGCTTTGACTGAATTTTGCGATGACTAAATTTGACAAAATGTGACCAGATTATACCAAAATTACCAAAAAAAAAAAAAAGAAGAAGAAGCATCAAAACTCGGGTCTGATCAATGTCTGCATCTTACATAACCCAAACTTTATCAGGAATTCGGGCAACCCAAAGGACCCGATTCGGTGAAAACCGTGATTGTACCTTTTTTCATGCCAGGTCCAACAGATTTTTGCCAGCGCTAGTATCATCCTATTCCTCGAGTATGTGACTGGAACTAAGCACATGAAAGATCCTTGTCACAGTGACCAAAGCAGTAAGAACATTGTAAGGATTTGGGTAATGCATCAGTTCTTTAATTTCTACTATTAATATATATCTTTTTTCTATCAAGAAAAGGATATGGCCCTTATGGGTAATGCAAATTTTGTGGCTCAACCAACCCAGAACTTTATAGCTGAAATTGGACTTAGCAAGCATACCACCATGAAATAGCCCCTCAGCATGAACCAACAACGGCAGAGTCATGGACGATAAGAGAGGTCAATTACAAGATACAAAGAAACCCCTTTATTCCATTCATCATGAACAACATTTCGAAAAAATTGGACCAATTGCATTTGGAGACTGCTATTGGATCCCATGTAGCATTATCTTTGAAATTTTACTCTGTTGTAAGGCCTATCAGTAAGAAAAGCTTTACAGGAGATGAGCAGTCAAACTTTGGTAGATAATTGTCTAAACTTTTAACAGGGGACAGGTTGGGCAGATGCCTCAGTGCTTGTGCTTGTATCCAAAGGCCCATTTGGAGCTTCAACACCTGAGCGGCTGAGCCTAAGTTTAAAAAAGCTTAAAAGCAGAAAGGGTCCTGGAGCTTGAGGCATGGACTTTTTGGATGCGAGGTGCACATATACTAATGCTTAAAATCATTCCCAATCCATAATTTTTTTGAAAATAAGTTAGTTACGACATCAAAGAAGTGATAAGACTTTATTATAACTATGAAAGATAGCACATACTTTGCATTCTTTTGGGTTGGGAAGAACATGGAGAGGAATAAAAAGAGAAAGTGAGAAATATAGAGAAAGGAAGAGAGAAATATTACAAAAACAAAGAAAATTCATAAAAATAAGAGGGTTGATGTCACTGTAAGACAAGCTTTTGACATTGGTTTAAAGTACCAACAAGCGTAAGTTTTCCTATCAAGGCGCAATTGTTTGGGCTTCGGGGTTTTCTAAGCCTAAGAATGCCTGAGGCACGCTTTTTTGAGCAATATGAACTGTGAAGAGGCTAAGCCAACAGACTGAACATGCTCCATATAAGCCCATTTGGATAATCTACTTAGGTGTAGTCGCAATAGTTCTTTGAGGCGCAAAATTGGGGCTAGGTTACTAGCTTCTACATTTGAAATACAGGCAAAGACATCATCATCATTTTTCTATTTGTACACTTCTAAGATGTGTTAATCTACATTAATACTCATGCCATATGTCAAAGCCCACATGAATACAATTCGAACATATCTCAGTGTAGTTATGCATTTATTGACAACGTTCAAGCGCGTGAAAGTAACCAGATAGGTTTAAAAAAATTACGGATTGGCTTGAATTTCATAAACCGGTGAATGTCTCAGTCTCCTAAAACAATGGACACAGAATAGTGAAAAGTAGGTCGTCAGTTTTATGACCTAATAATTATTTGGAGGTGAATAATTGTTTCCCTCACTCACACTCGCTGTTGAGATTTTTCTTTCATTGCACTATTTTATTAGCTAACAAGGTACTGCAGGGAATACGTTCAAAATAGAGTATTCTCAACTTATTAGATTGCAGAGTTTATATCAATACGAGAAAGAAACCTGTGACTTCTTGAATAATTTGTTATACAGTAACACATGCTTGACATTTTTAAAATCTAGGTTCCAACAGACACAAACATTACAGAACTACAGAAAGAAAAGCTTGCGTGGCTCTGAGGACCCAGACCTTCTCCAAATAGAATTCTAATATGTTGATGGGATTTTATTGGTATCAATTGGCTATCAGCAGATTCAGTTACCCGCAGCAGTAGCACCAATTCATCTTGTTCTTCTTTCGATAGAAGGATTGATGTCCCGAGTCTAATCACCATTTATTTCATCTATTAGCATATAGGGGACAATTATGACAATTTTCCTCCACTAAATTCTATGACTAAGATTCATAAAAAAACTAGCATTGATACTATTAACCACAGCCATAACTGCTATAATGGTCCCATATTCAACACTAACCTGATGTGCCTCTGCCTAGACGGTGGACAGGAACAGGGTGAAGTTCTTGGCCTCTGAAAATGCCATTCTTGTCTGCATGCCATTGAAGTTGTGTCAAAACAGTACGCTGCTGGAAGAGCCCTCCGGGTAAAACTTGAAGGCCTGATGGTTTATTCAGAGCAATCTGTAATGTAAGATGGACAAGCAACAAACATCAAATAAAGCTTTGAAATTTGAATATGAATAATGCAATCTAAAAGAACTCAGCCACATAGTTTTCTTCATCCAATTTATCCAAGCAGTGGAACAACACTCTAGATCACGCATTACCTCAATCTATATGTATGTTGAAGCTTTCTGCATGGGTAATTTATAAATCTAGCCATTCTTAATGTGTTAAATATAATATGCATGATGTTACATTGTGTACTTACTACTTCATAGAATTATCTTGTTCATTCAATCCTAAAAAGAGCACCAACACTATCATAGGATTTACTTTGATTGATAAGATCGTGCAGTACTCCTGACCAAACAACACAGAATAAATCTTACTATAAAAGTTGAAAATAAAACCACCTAAAAACCATAATCAAGGACCATAGATCAAAATGCTTAGGATGTGCTACCATGTCATCATCTTCATAAAGTACTTCTAGCAAATAAGGTGCCTCAGGCTCTTTCCATGGAAGCCGTTGATAAACCAACTCTGAACCATCTCTACAAATCAAAAAGCACTGGATCAAACATAATAATCAAACAAATCCCAGAGACAGTACTGGTTGTATAAATTCTTATTCAGCAAGTTTTGCAAACCTGAATCCTGCATGTAATGCTTACGCAAACCATCAACTAATTTGTACATCGTATCATATTTAGGGGGAAAATATGTTTGTGTCAATTATATTTTGAGGACTTTTGGAGCAAGATACTGCCAAACTATGATCAAATTTGTACATTGCAATCCGACAGCAGAAAGGATTAGTAGAGATATAACAACAGAATAAAGCAGCCGAAATTAACAAACCTGAGAATTGCATTTGGATCAGTGACAGTCTCGCCATTTAACATAATCTGCCCAAAAAACAACGGGCCATTGAACAGTGAACACCAAATAATCAAAAGGATAGCTCACCTAGCAGCAAAAAAGAATTTGTTGATTACAAACCTGTCCATTTTGGATTCTCTGTAGCCAGCTACACCTCCAAAGAAAGAGAAAATTTAAAAAAATTTAAAAAAAAAAACAGAATGCAAAAAAATAATTAAAAAAACAGACAATTAGTAACTGACAAAGGAAAACCAGTAAATTTCTTTTGAGGGATACATTTTTGGTAAATATTAGTAGACAAAGCACTAGGAAAATATATCAAATGTTGAAAAATTTACAAAATTTATGACAAATATTCATATTACAGAATGCACATACCCAAATTACCCAACTTTTTCCAACTTATACATGCTTTTCCAATAATTTTCCAACTAATATTGACCAAAATTTATCTAAACCAAAATGTATCTCTAAAGAACACAATAGTCAATAGCTAAATGAGAGTTGTTATTTTCAGTAACTTTCAAAACTGACCAAACAGAGAATACATAACAAAAAAAAAAGAAGGCTGAAATGCAATTGAATGGGTACTTACCCATGTAAGGGAGCAGAGGTTTTATGCTTGGTGGAGTAGAATTCAATCAGCGATAAACCTACAGGGAAACAAACTAGGAGTGAAGAAACGGAGAAGAGAGAAGAAGAAGAAGAAGAAGAAGAAGAAGAAGAAGAAGAAGAGAAAGCCAGTGAGAGACCTGACTCGGATGAAGAAACGACGTCGTGATAGTTGAGACCTTCGTTGAATTCCGGCCATGGAACCCCGATGGTTGCAGCTGCCGCCATTTTCAAAAGTACCGGCAAGAGTTCGGGTCCCTTGCGTTGGGAAAATTGTAATTGAAACGATGACCCGAACCCAAAAGGTACCCGATTACAATCGCCCCGTTTGTGACGGGTATGGGCACAGGCAGCCAAAACTTCCACTCTACTCGGGAGGAGTGTTAAAATGGAGAGTAGCGTTTCATAGGAGTAAATGAGGGTGAAGGTATGTGAGAGTTCATAAGGGTAAACAATATAATATAATACTTATAAAATGGAGAGTAGCGGTTCATAAGAGTTCATAATGTTAATTGACATATTTGCTCTTTCATATTACATGTAATTCAATATAATACTCATACATTTGTTCTAATACACATTCTCTTTCTACCCCCTATCTCTCAGCGCTTATAAGGTAGGACCGAGTGTACCTAGCATGGTACACTCGGTATATATATGGGTAGGGTTTATATATGGTTCACGTGAGATTGCAATATCTACTCATTCCTTATCACGTGGATATTATTTGATCGTACCCTTGATTAGTCAAATTTTTTCTTCTTGAACGGCCGTTGTCTGTCACTCCTGTTCTTGCGTGGTCAATTATACTCCTAGCGCCGTCAATTCTGCAAATTAAGTATGGTAGAACAACCAATCGAACAAATCAATAATATCATAGTTGATGCTGAGAATTTATTGATCGAGCAATTGGAGATGGAGGGTGGAGAAGATGCAGGCGTTCACAATGAGGTTGATACCTTCAACAATAATGAAACCGTTGATGAACTCAACAATGGCGAGACACATCAAGAAAACGTTCCTGAGTTAGGTAAACATTAACAGTTGAATTTGCAATAATTATACATTTGAGTCATTGAAAACTACATCAAGTATAGGAAAATATATACTACATATTGGAAATTTTAACAAGAAGTTTGAATTATTAGGTTTGAATACTGCGTTAAACTTTTCGAAGAATGCAGTATATTCGAGATAAAAATACACTATACAGTGGAAAAAATACACATGTTCAGTTATAGAGTATGCATCACATCTAGGAAAATCAATAGTAGATAATTGAAAGTATGCATTGCATATTAGAATTTTTAATCAGCAAATATGACAAAGAAATCACTCATAGCTAGATGATAATGCCGTAAAATTGGGAAAGACTGCATATATTAAGAGATAATATGCAGTGCATAAAGGAAATTTTATCAACAAGTATGCATATTTGTATTTGTATAATGCATTGATGTTTCCAAAAAATGCACTCAATTCCGAAAAAAAATTTGTCAATATTGAGAAAATCTACGTTGAATAATGAGTCAAATTTGGAAAAAAGAAAAATGAATTGATTAAGGGATACTCATATATAGATAATAATGCGTCATAATTGAGAAAAACTACATCGAATAAGGAAAAGTATGCATTGCGTAATGAAACTTTTATCAACAAATATGCATGTTTGTATTTGAATACTGCGTTAAACTTCTATTGCCAAATTTGATGATTAGTTTGTCAATTATTTGCATGTGTAACTAATGATAAACCGATGTGCAGCCCCTCGTGCTCCGGAACCCGTTTTGCCAACATATATTGAGAATGATGACGGACAGCTCATCGGGAAAATAGTTAGTAATGAGGAAGACGCTTATGATTTATATAATAACTACGCTATGAGAGTTGGTTTTAGCATTCGCAGGGGCACTGTTAGACCCAGAGCTGATAAATCCAGCATATCCATGAAAAAGTACTCTTGCAACAAGGAGGGCACGAAAAATGTGAACAAAAATGTGGCGGAGGGGGTAGAGGGTGATAAGAGGGCATATAAGAAGAGTGTGACACGAACTGGGTGCAAAGCAATGATTCAATTCTCAATTGATCGTGATGGTAGATGGACTGTGGTTAGACATGACAAAATCCACAACCATCCATTTGTTGATGTCACCAAGCGTCACCATTTGAAGTCTCAGCGAAAAGTTAGCAATGCTCAGCTGGAGTTATTGAAGCTTATGAAGTCTTGTAAAATTAAGGTAGCCGATGCATTGCGAATGCTAAAAAAGGAAGTTGGTGGTTCTCAAGAACTTGGGTTCACAAATAGGGATGTTTATAATGCATTGTATAATGATAAACTGAAGAATTTAGATGGAACTGATGCCAACACTTTAATAGAGGGTTTGAAACATATGAAGGCGAAAGATAGCAATTTTGACTATCAGATTGAGCTTGGTGAAGGGGCATGTCTTACCAGCATCTTTTGGCGGGATAGCATAATGAAGGAAGATTACGATTTGTTTGGAGATGTGATTATCTTTGACACCACATATAGAACAAACAAATATGACATGATTTGCGCCCCAATCGTTGGGATGAACCACCATAATAAAAACATAATGTTTGCGTGTGCGTTCATTCTAAATGAAAGGACAGAATCATTTATTTGGTTGTTTAAGACGTTCTTGGAGTCAATGGGCGGGACGCATCCCAGGACCATCATGACCGATCAGGCAGCTTCGATTAAGGCTGCTATTAGAACAGTATTCCCTAGTTCATTGCACAGGTTATGTGTTTGGCATATCATTGAAAATTCTAGAACTCACATTGGAGCGTTGAGGAAGCAACCTAAGTTTGTAGAAAGATTCAACCAACTACTTATGTACTGCGATACCGCGACAAAGTTTAACCATCATTGGAGCAGGTAATATTTTCTTGGATTGAATTTTAAAATCATTAAATACACTCCATTGTATCACTAACCAAATGGACGTCATACCATTTCATATTGAATATTTTTGATATGTCATAATAGAGGAATAATACACTCGAAAGTGAGATATATACGTATCCACATATATTGGGTAGCTGTTGAATGTGTATATGTCTAATGTAATAGGAAATTTGTTTTCAATTTCAGGTTGATCACGGTGTACAACTGTGGGGAGAATGACTGGTTGAACAAACTGTATGACCTGAAGGAACACTGGTGTCCTGCGTTCGGCAAGGATCATTTTTCTGGCGGAATATTATCATCTCAAAGGGTTGAAGCGACACACCATTCACTGGCTGGACGGCTGCATGCCATAACAGACATGTGTGAGTTTTATAACACGTTCCTTGATGTTATAGCTGACTGGCGGAGTAATGAAAATGGGAATGACTATGATTCTTGGGATGGCAAGCCGGAAGCATATTTTGCCCATTGTGGATTATTGATACATGCTACAGAAGTGTATACAGCTGAAATGTATCACATTTTTCAGGAGGAATACAAAAAAGGAGTATCAGCGTTCCAAGAGAAAATTGGGGGGGATGAGTATTCCATGCGGTATAAAGTATGGAGGCAAAACATTGATGAATTTGCACATTTTGTCCATGTTGATTGGTCAAACGAGTTCATTTGTTGCACATGCAAGAAGTTTGACGAGATGGGCATCCTCTGTTATCATATCTTAAGGATCTTCAATTTGTTTTGTGTAGAAAAGATTCCTGAGAAATACATATTGGGCAGATGGAGGAAAGATGCTAAGCCATGGGGGAACGATAGCCATGAAAAGGTATTGGATGCAACAATCGGCACTTCCGCATCCGTTTGGCGATTGCAAATGGTGCGCAAATATATTACGTTGGTAACTGCATCTGCCACTAACCACAAAACGAGGGATTTTTGTGAAGAGTTGTTTGGAAATGCTAAAGAAGTTGTTGAGGATGTTGTTGGCCCTATATATGGTAGTCGTGTTGGCGAAGAAGATGACAACTTGGAAGGGGTGGTTCAAAACCCCCCTGGAAGTAGAGAAAAAGGGCAGAGGAATAAGCGAAAGGTGAGCATTGCAAAAAAGAAAAGCAACCAAACCAAAGCAAGGAAGAAGAATCCAGGGCGACAGGCCACAAATAGTTTCGTTGCTGATGTTAGCGCGATTATTTCTGCAACTCAGGTACAGGTTAAATGTCGTTGTCAATTTTTGTATGGTGTATTTAATTACGTATTTCATGTTGACACGCTGTAACTAAGTGAGTATGTTTCGTCGTTTCCAATTTCATGTACTACAAAAGGAAACAATGAATGTCGGTGTTTTAGGGGACTCCAATGGGTCCAGTCAATGCGCAGAAGTGTCGCATTTATAGGTAAGGTTCTTTTGTTTCGTTCACTAATTTATAAGCAATTTGTACACATTACTTATGACGATCGACTTAACTATTACATATGTTGCTAATTCATGTACGTCGTTGTTTGTGTGGATTTGTGTAGATTTGGTCTTGGAGATATTGAATCAAGTAGGTGCACAGTGCGGAAAGTGATCAGTCATTCAAGAGCAGATATTATTTTTCATACCACTTTCATATTTTTTCTGATACGAATTTGATATTCTTACATACACCACTTTGATATTTTTATAGATACATACATATATTGTCCGACATTTGTATTGCAAATTATGTAATTTCAATACATAAATTTTTGTTTGCTAATTTATGTAAAAGATGCACTTCGCGAATGAACTATTGCAGAAAATAAATACCAAACGACACATTGACGTAAAAGATGCACTTTGTCAGTGGAATTATGCACTATGCAAAGGGAAATATTCAATAAACAATTGTCACAGATCATTGTTAATGGGTCCATTCTGATAGTGGAAAAGAGTGTACTCATCACGTATTCAATAGACAATGGCTGATATTTGTGCATGTTAAATTTTAGTATGGCAGAGACAACATGAAACAGACCATGTGTTGTTGGTAGAGCCTTTTAGGAAGAGGACAGAAAGAAAAATACCCAACATCTTGTTAAGACATTAGAAAAGTTGCTTTCTTCATTTTTCTAGATTATCCTCCTTGTTAAGACATTAGATTTTCCTCCTTTTTATCTCATGGATTATATTGATTTTCATGAAACAATCAGCCTATGTATCCATCCAAGCTTTTTGAGTTGGCATTTGTGGCTTTCATATGCAACCAAACTCCCTTTTTCTCCATCTGCAATTAGATTTTCTGCAAGTCCATGCCACTAGCTGACCAAATTGCACCTATTTGTAACTTAATCAATTGCTCATCCAATTTTAATATAACTGATTAACAATAATTAATAACTTTCTCAGAGATTAGGCTAATCCTATAACTGATTAAAATTGTGTGTTACCAATGACAAATCGTCTTACAAATGACAGAAAAAGTATCCATAGAAATAGTTTAACACAATATGATCCCCTATGGATACATCTGTTCACTATATGATCTCCATGTTGCTACTACCCGACCATGCTTTCTTGATGTGCTTTGCATGTCTCAACCACTTCAGAACCGATGGAGTTTTCATCATTCACGATGAGTTTGTGGCAATATTCCGCCCTAAGCCTCGTCAACACCGGTTTCTTCA